>JAFLJL010016683.1:2500-13747 GCA_018398815.1 Conus ventricosus
CAGTTTATTTCCATTAATTTTGCACGCTCTTTGTATAAGAGAACACAAATCTTTAATTAAAACGCAACACCAAAGACTCCATCTGATTTGTTATGTTCATTGATAAAGTTATTTGAATAAAATCTTCATTTCTCTGAGGATAAGCGTTTA
Organism: Conus ventricosus; assembly: GCA_018398815.1. Lineage (NCBI taxonomy): Eukaryota > Metazoa > Mollusca > Gastropoda > Neogastropoda > Conidae > Conus > Conus ventricosus. Next base: position 2,651 of record JAFLJL010016683.1, read on the forward strand.
ATCCTTTCCATTAATCATCATGTTCTCTGCTTTTCATATGAATGTTTGTTCTTTATTTGTAAAATGAAAAGTTATTACATATTCGTTTGCACAACAGATGCTTTAGTGAACGCACCGGAAGAATTTATTACTTTTATATACATAAAAAAATGCTCATCGTAAATATTCTGGGTTTAAGAAACCATAGACAGTCTCGTTTCGCTATATAGGGCCATTAATGGGTTTGTGTTTTTACATGCTTCACCCCTTGCAACAGGGGTGCCTTTCATAACCCTTCACAGTCTATTTTTGAACAGATTTCTTCCAGGGACTAACTCCCAAACCCCCCCCCCCCACCCTCCCTCTTTTCAGGACTCTGTTTAACATGTTACAAAGTGCATTCCGGTAACCCCTCGGGTTTATTGGTGTTATTATCTAAAGGTTACAGGACAGGTTCAGGTGGAGAGAGAGAGAGAGAGAGGAGAGAGAGAGTATTGGGAGAGTCGACCAGAGAGAGAGACGATGAGAGAGAGAGAGAGAAGAGAGAGGGAGAAGAGAGAGAAAGTGAGAGAGAGAGAGAGGGAGGGAAGGGATAGAGAGAGGGAGGTAGCGACAGGGAGAGAAGGGGGCAGGATAGAGAGGGAAGTCGAGAGACAGAAGAGGGAGACAGATGCGAAATCAACATAATGCTTACACAGAGAAATGATACAAGCAGATGCACCACAGAGACACGAGAGGCACACCACAGACACACGCACAGACCAAACAAATACAAACACACAGACACTTACACAAATTACAAGCATGCATGCGCGCGCCGCGCCCGTGCGCGCGCGCTCACAACACCACTGAACCCGACACACACACAACACCAACACACAAAAACACTCCACTATCACAACAGGACCGCAAGCACGCACACACGTTTAACAACACACACACACACACTCACAAACACACCACACACACACCTACACACACACATTTCTACACACACACATCTCTCTCTGATTCTCTCTCTCTCTCTCTCTCTCTCTTCTCTTCTTCCTCTCTCTCTCTCTCTCTCTCTCTCTTCTCTCCTCTCTCACTCTCTCTAACAAATGCTCCAGCTTTCTCTAACATATATGTTCACTCTTTTTTTAACGACTTATATCGACATTCACATAAAATTAACCTTCCCGTTCAGCCATGATTAATCTATTCAAGTGAGTCTGGCGTATTCGGGGGGGGTTGGCCTATGGACACCATATTCCTGATTGAACTTTAAAAATCAATCAAACTTTAAAATGTCTCAAGTCTAATTTTCACAAATATCTTATGAATGTTTAAGATTTGACTGCCTATACGAAAGGTATGATAATTCTCAATTCTGGATTCAATTTAACAAACATGTGATGTTCGAAAGTTTGCCTTAATTTTACGCAAATTGCAGTGATCATCCTGTGCTTGTTTCAAATGTTTTTCGTATTGGTGATTATCCAATGTCTGCTTCATTGTCTTTCTATTCCTTTATTCTCTGCCTTTCTTTCGCCCCAGTCGGGTTCGGGTCGGTTCGGTCGGTCAGTCGGTCGACGTCTCTCTCCTCTCCCCTTCTCTCTCTCTCTCTCTCTCTCTCTCCTCTCTCTCTCTCTCTCCTCTCTCTTCTCTCTCTCCATTCACACTCCCCCCCCTGATTGCCTGATCATCTTTTCCCGTTGTTGTTGTTGTTGTTGTTGTTGTTGTTTGTTGTTGTTGGTGGTGGTGGTGGTGGTGGTGGTATTCTAATGGTTTCTTTTTTCTTCTATCTTCTTTGGCATAGGTTCCATGAAGGAATTGTGGCATTTTTTTTTTTTTCTGATTTGGCTTGTTACTATATATCGATTTTTTTTTTTCACCCCAGAGGGCTTGGATGTAAAAAAAAGATTCATGCTTAAATCCACATACCATCTTAAAATAAAAATTCGTTCGTTTCTTGCGTTCGTTCGTTCTCTCTCTCTCTCTCTCTCTCTCTCATCTCCTCTCTATCTCTCTCTCTCTCTCTCTATCCTACTCTCTCTCTCTCGTCTCTCTCTCTCTCGCTCTCTCTCTCTCTCGTGTACAGGAAAAACACACCACACACCACTCACACACACACACACACACACAACAACAACCACAACACAACACAACACAAGGCAACTGAAGGGTCGGCTTTGTATTGCGGGAGTCAGATTTGAAAAAGTAGAAGCGGTCTCCGAGGTTCTTAGTTTGGTCTGCGAGTAAACACACACCGCAAATAAACAATGGCACATCACAAACGGTAATTGCCTTTGCACCTCTTTGAATAAACAACGTGTGTTCTTCGTTTGGTGTGTGTGGTGTGTTTTTGTTAGTCGTGTGTGTGTGTGTTTGTGTGTGTGCAGTGTGTGTGTAGTGTGTCGTGTGTTGTGATGTTGGAGAGAGTGGAGAGAGAGAGGAGTAGACCTAGAGAGAGACAGAGACGAGGGAGAGGACAGAGAGACAGAGACAGACTGAAGGACAGACAGACAGACAGACTGACAGACAGTTCAGATGAACAGACAGACAGACAAGACAGAGAGTGAAAGATGCAGGCACGCACACTCACACACACACTCCCACACACAAACACAACCACACACACAACACCACACACACGCACGCACGCACGCAAGCACGCAGCAACGCTCGCACGCACGCACGCCATCCAAACCCAAAATTGGGAAAATAACGTATTTCTAAGAGAATATATAAACTTGCAAAGCTAAAATAAAAAAACATTAAAATCTTCACTCCAGAAAGTTATTTCTTTCATGCGCACAGTTCTTTCTCTTATCAATTTATTGCATCCCGTTATGGGATAATTGCCTGTGAAATACTAATCTGAAACAGTAAGTCGTCTGCTTAAAGAGCCATTAAATTAATTTAGCGGAATATCCAAAATCTTGATCAATCCGAAATATGACAAAAGAGTGATTACAAAACTTTAAATTTTTCTTCCATTAAAAGACAGACTCTACTTTCAACAAAAGCTTGAGCAGTACAATGTAATGATGGACCAGCCCCGAAGTTAATCTTTGAATGCCTTTGTCTTAAATAGTTACAGACAATACACAAAACTGTCCTCTTCCCAGCCTCGATGGCTTCTCTTTATAAATCAAGTTTTCTGTACTTTGAAGGGACGCTTGGAATAATTTGTCTTCTCCATCAAATCATGTCCCTCAAAAACCTCAATTTAACAAAGCACTTAAAAAAGCTATTGAAAGATAACTTCCGCGCATCTGTTGAAGTCATGTTCATCAAATACAGGCTCCTTATTAATCCCATCTCTCTTCTCTTCTCTCTCTCTCTCTCTCTCTCTCTCTCTCTACTCTCTCTCTCTCTCTCTCTCTCTTTGTGCTGAACTTGAAGTTCCAACAATAGTTTCAATATTGTTTTCATACTTTCTATGAGAGTATTTATTTGCATGATAGTAATTTGTGTGACTTTTGAAAAGTTTATTGAGTTTGTGGTTATATGTTGAATTTGTTTCTTTCTTGTTTTATGAGGGCAGGTCAGGATGTAAAAGAAGGTGGAAAAGCTTTATTCTTCTTAAACCCTCAGTAGAGATAATTTTGACTTGAATTGACTTGACATTATACCACACGCACGCACATATTAGTGGCAGACGGACAGCAGGAGGGGACAGGGTATAGCGAAAGTCAGACAGGGAAAGCGACATAAGCGCGCGTAGACACACACACACAACAACAACAAACAACAACAACCACCACACACACACACACACACAAACACACACACTACACACACACACACACACATCACACACGCGCGCGTTTCCGCGCTGCTCATTCACACACACCACACTACAGACACACACACACACAACACACACACACACACACACACACACACTCTCTCCTTCTGCGCCTCTCTCTCTCTCTCTCTCTCTTCTCTCTTCTCTCTCTCTCTCTCCACATTATACACGCATCACTCAACGCATACGCTTGGGGGAGCGACATGCAAACACACACATGCTGCAACATACAGAGAGATAGAGGAGACAGGACACAGAGAGAGAGAGAGAGAGGAGAGAGAGAGGAAGAGAGAGACGAGAGAGAGGTGAGGATGACGAGAGGGAGAGAGAGAAGAAGAGAGAAGAGATGAGAGGCTGAGGTTTAATGATAAAAGCCATAAACTTTAAGAGTAGATGAATAAATTTTTTTTTTTTAAATCACGAACCGGCACAGTTCCTTATTATAACTCATTTTAACTAGATTCACACATATTTACCTTCTGGACAGTCATTTCGCCTCGAATCCTGTATACAAATACAAAACGCGAACTGTTTAATGGCTGTTTTTCAATCGATGATACCATTGGACATCATTATTTTGTAGAAACATGGCTTTTGTAAATAACCAGGTGGGATAATCGCTGTTCTAACAACTTGTAGAATAATGAATTGGAATTTTTATCATCTTCATGGCGGATGTGGGACGTCAAATTACATTTTTTCAAATCTGTAACAGTCAGAATGTACGAAATATCCAATACACCAAATCTGAATTTGGACACTATAATTGATATGTGTTTTCTGTACCCTGGAATACACTGTGCAAGGACACCGCTCTTTAAATATCAAATCGGTGACTGTCTTCAATATGTTATGGAATTCCATCTCTGCCAGTTACATCGTAAACCTTTGCCGAAACATAACGAATAAAACTATTTGTGTCATCTATACCGATCCTCTCACACAAAACCCAAAACCAAATTCGTACCCACTCCTCAGTCTTCACCTTACCCTAGAAACCCAGTTGCTTTACCCCTAGCGTGTCTAGGCTATAGAACATTTTGTACGCTTTATGTGGGTCATTCTTTCAGGTGCCATTCGGGTTATTTTTGGCCACTAACGAATGCTCCTAACTTCCGCAAGCTAACTGAATTGGATAGAGGCTGGTTGTCGATAGACTAAGTCATTTTGGTGAGGAAGACAGAGAGACAGGCAGACATACAGACAGACGTAAACGACAGGTAGACAGAATAAGACAGACAGGCTGGCAGACAGACAGACAGAAGACAGCAGGCAGACAGACAGACATTCGTTGAAAAATAAGAAGAGACTGAAACAAGAGAACTAAAATAATGGGAAGAATAACGAAAAATTCAACGAAGGAAGAAAGACACTATGAACATGCACAAACGTAAGTGTTCATAATAATAAAAGCCAACAAAGGAAAATAAGCAAGCAGCATGTCAACACAGTTCTTCAGCAGTTGGGGACAGGGGCATTGAGGAGGTTGGGGGGGGGGGAGAGAAAAAAATCTTCATTTCTGAACCAGTCTCTCTACCACCCTCTGCTGTTTAGCCCCCATATTCCCCCTCCACCCCCCTTCTGACATCATCCCTCATCTGTCTCCATCTCCCCTGCATTCCTCTGTCTGTCTGTCGGTCGGTCGGTCGGTCTGTCTATCTGTCTGTCTGTCTATCTGTCTGTCTCTCTCTCTCTCTCTCTCCCTCTCTCTCTCTCTCTCTCTCTCTCTCTCAAATCTTCATTTTCTGAACCAGTCTCTCTACCACTCTCTGCTGTTTAGCGCCCATATTTCCCCCTCCACCCCCCTTCTGACATCATCCCTCATCTGTCCCATCTCCCCTGCATTCCTCTGTCTGTCTGTCTGTCAGTCTGTCTCTCTCTCTCTCTCTCTCTCTCTCTCTCTCTCTCTCTTGTTTATTCTCTAGTCTGTGTTTTTGTTCTTCCCTCAAGCTCTTTTTGTCTTTCTTTCTATTTCTATTTCTTGTTTCTTTCATCCCTCATCTGTGCCCATCTCCTCCACATCCCTCTCTCTCTCTCTCTCTCTCTGTTTATTTTCCAGTCTGTGCTTCTGTTCCTCCCTCGCGCCTTTGTGTCTTTCTTTCTAATTCTATTTCTTTTTCTTTCCTTTTCTTTTCTGTCAGAGCAATCGTCTCCCCCCCCTTTTTTTTTTTTTTGGTCTGCAATCCCTACTCCACATCAATCGGCCGATCCACTTGTCTGTCAGTCTCCCTCATGCCTGTTTGCTTCGTCGTCACTTGTCCCGTGTGTGCAAAACGCCCTGGGGAGGAGGGGCGAGGGCCGAGGGGGGGAGCGCACGGGGGGGGGGGGGGGGGGGGGATGATGGACTGGGATCGGTTGGGAGGGTTTGAGGAGGGGGGGGGCGGAAAGACCACCACCTCCTTCCCTCCCTTCCTACCTTTTGGGGCCATTCGCCACCACCACCACTACCATCCCTTCCCGTGTTCTCCCCCCCCCCCCACCCCCCCACCCCATCCTGTCCCTTCCTCCCATCGTCCAGTTACTTCTCTACTCCGGCACTGAGGTGATGTCTTTGTGTTGACCCGTCTCTCACCAGGTTCTCTTTCGTCTGTTACGTTCAACCAACACACACACACACACACACACACCACACACACCACACACACACACACACACACACACGCACGCACGCACGCACGCACGCACGCACGCGCGGCGCGCCACACACACACACACACACACACACACACGCACACACACACACACACACACGCACACACACACACACACACACACACACACACACACACACGCACACACACACACACACACACACACACACACACACACATACACTCAGAGACAGACAGACAGACAGTCAGAGAGATGTACACAGAGACAGGCAGGTACACACAGAGACAGAATGTGACAGAGTATTTATTATACGACTACAGACATAGCTCGATACATATCAGCAGCCTCTAATTCCAATCGCTCTTTTCATGGGTCACTACGGACAAAACGTCAGAGCCATTTATTAAGAACACAGGAACCAAAAAAAAAAAAAAAAAAAAAAAACGGACACGAACCAGCATGAAAATCAGAACTGGGGTGATCGTAACCACTACCAGAAAAAAAGTAACTCACTTTCTCTGCCGCCACCCGCTCCAAAGGGGCGATCACTTCTAATGGAGAACTAGTAACCCCCACATTGATTTCTGACCCTCTTCTCCCCATCTCTGACCCCACCCCCACCCCACCCGCCATCCCCCCACCCACCTGCTTCCCCCCGCCTCTCACAATAACCTCACGGCAAAGCAACTGAAGAAGTGCAGAGAAAAATGTACAAGGAATGAAAAAAGAAAAAAAAAAGAAAAAAAAAACACGGACAGAATGAACTCCACACAGAAAGGCAAAGTCGAACAGAAAAAGAAAAAAAAAGAATGAATGAGAGTGAATGAATTCTACCCGAGATGATGGCTTACCAAGCAATGCAAGGGCATCCAGGGCTCTGTTCCGCTGAAATGACCGGCGGTGGTGGAGACGAGAGAAGACAGTGCACGGATGATGGAAAGAAGAAGGAAAGAAGCAAAGAAAGATAAGAACGTAAGTAGACAAAAAGAAACGAAAGAACAATGAACCAAGGCTTTCCCCCTGAGGCCTGTCAAACAAAAATGATGGGGACGATTACTGAGGTAAGAAAGAAAGAACGAAACAAAGAACGAAACAAAGAACGAAAGAAAGTAAGAAAGAAAGAGAAAGAAAGAAAAGAAAGAAAAAGACGAAATATAAGAAACAAAAGAAGAAGAAAGAAAGAAAGAAAGAAAGAGAGAGAGAGAGACAGAGAGAGAGAGAGAGAACAGACAGAACAGACAGAGAGAGAGACAGAGAGAGAGAGAGAGAGAGAGAGAGAGAGAGAGAGAGAGAGAGAGAGAAGAGAGAGAGAGAGAGAGAGAGAACGGAAGAAAGAAGACAGAAATAACGCCAGGAATTATGGAATGAAGATGGATTAAAGGAAAGGATGGAAAAAGAAAGAAAGGACTGAACCTGGAACGCTGGCCGTGGTGCTGCAGTGAGATAATAATATATCATTTATAACTCTAAGGTAGGTGCTGCAGTGCAGTGAGATAATAATGTATCATTTATAACTCTAAGGTAGGTGCTGCAGTGCAGTGAGATAATAATATATCATTTTATAACTCTAAGGTAGATGCTGCAGTGCAGTGAGATAATATTATATCATTTATAACTCTAAGGTAGTGCTGCAATGCAGTGAGATAATAATATATCATTTATAACTCTAAGGTAGATGCTGCAGTGAGATAATAATATATCATTTATAACTCTAAGGTAGGTGCTGCAGTGCAGTGAGATAATAATATATCATTTATATAACTCTAAGGTAGGTGCTGCAGTGAGATAATAATATATCATTTATAACTCTAAGGTAGATGCTGCAGTGAGATAATATTAATCATTTATAACTCTAAAAGGTAGGTGCTGCAGTGCAGTGAGATAATAATAATCATTTATAACTCTAAGGTAGATGCTGCAGTGCAGTGAGATAAATAATATATCATTTATAACTCTAAGGTAGATGCTGCAGTGGATAATAATATATCATTTATAACTCTAAGGTAGATGCTGCAGTGAGATAATAATATATCATTTATAACTCTAAGGTAGATGCTGCAGTGAGATTAAAATATATCATTTATAACTCTAAGGTAGGTGCTGCAGTGCAGTGAGATAATAATATATCATTTATAACTCTAAGGTAGATGCTGCAGTGCAGTGAGATAATAATATATCATTTATAACTCTAAGGTAGATGCTGCAGTGCAGTGAGATAATAATATATCATTTTATAACTCTAAGGTAGATGCTGCAGTGAGATAATAAAATATCATTTATAACTCTAAGGTAGGTGCTGCAGTGCAGTGAGATAATAATATATCATTTATAACTCTAAGGTAGGTGCTGCAGTGAGATATAATATATCATTTATAACTCTAAGGTAGATGCTGCAGTGAGATAATAATATATCATTTATAACTCTAAGGTAGGTGCTGCAGTGCAGTGAGATAATAATATATCATTTATAACTCTAAGGTAGATGCTGCAGTGCAGTGAGATAATAATATATCATTTATAACTCTAAGGTAGATGCTGCAGTGAGATAATATATATCATTTATAACTCTAAGGTAGATGCTGCAGTGAGATAATAATACATCATTTATAAGTCTAAGGTAGATGCTGCAGTGAGTAATAATATATCATTTATACTCTAAGGTAGATGCTGCAGTGAGATAATAATATATCATTTATAACTCTAAGGTAGATGCTGCAGTGCAGTGAGATAATAATATATCATTTATAACTCTAAGGTAGGTGCTGCAGTGCAGTGAGATAATAATATATCATTTATAACTCTAAGGTAGATGCTGCAGTGAGATAATAATATATCATTTATAACTCTAAGGTAGGTGCTGCAGTGCAGTGAGATAATAATATATCATTATAACTGTAAGGTAGATGCTGCAGTGAGATAATATATATCATTTATAACTCTAAGGTAGGTGCTGCAGTGCAGTGAGATAATAATATAATCATTTATAACTCTAAGGTAGATGCTGCAGTGAGATAATAATATATCATTTATAACTCTAAGGTAGATGCTGCAGTGCAGTGAGATAATAATATATCATTTATAACTCAAAGGTAGATGCTGCAGTGAGATAATAATATATCATTTATAACTCTAAGGAGATGCTGCAGTGCAGTGAGATAATAATATATCATTTATAACTCTAAGGTAGATGCTGCAGTGAGATAATAATATATCATTTTATAACTCTAAGGTAGATGCTGCAGTGAGATAATAATATATCATTTATAACTCTAAGGGAGAGGCTGCAGTGCAGTGAGATAATAATATATCATTTATAACTCTAAGGTAGGTGCTGCAGTGCAGTGAGATAATAATATATCATTTATAACTCTAAGGTAGATGCTGCAGTGAGATAATAATATATCATTTATAACTCTAAGGTCAGGTAGAAAACAGACCTAGCAAGCAGGATAGACAAGGAAATAATGAATACTGTGGAAAGAAATGAAAAGGGGATGAAAGAAAGAAAAGGAGTGGGGGGGGGGGGACCGGGGGGCGGGGGCCGGGGGGCAGGGGGGGTGGGGGGCGCTGTAACGGAGCGATTGTTGTGAAGGTCCGCTGAGATGATAATGCCCCAAGGGCCAGGTGAGAAGGAAATCTGGTTCGCAACACAGGCATGGACATGACGTCACAGGGAGGGGAGGGAGGGAGAAGAGAAGAAAGAGAGGGAACAAAGAAAGGAGCGAAAGAGCAAAATATAACTGAGGGAAAGAAAAAATGTAAGAGAAAGAGTTGAAGTAAGACCAAAAAAAAGGAAGAAAGGAAAGAAGAAGAAAGATAGAAGTAAAGAAAGAAAGAATAAGAAGTTAAAAAAATGATATAATGAATGAATAAATGAATGAATGAACGAATGAATGAGAGAGAGAGAGAGAGAGAAGAGAGTGAGAGAGAGAGAGAGAGAGAGAGAAGAAAGAAAGGAAAAAAGAAAGGAATGAATCATGGAAAGATGGACTAAAAGAAACGAAAGATAATACGAAAAGAAAATCTAAATATGGAAGCTTTTAACAGAGGAAGAAAGGAACAAGAAAGTGTGAATGTAGGAAAAGAAAGAAAGAAAGAAAGATTGAAAGAAAGAAAGAAAGAAAGAAAGAAGAAAGAAAGAAAGAAAGAAAGAAAAAAAGAAAAAGAAAGAAAAAGAAAAACGACGTTAGAAACTCTAAATGACTGCCAAGTCTCAGCAGAATCAAGGTGACACCAAGGCCATCCAGAGAGGAGGCCAGGAGTGTATGGAAACGATAGGCGAACGGAGGGAACACAGAAAGAAACAGGAAAAGAAACAGAAAGACGTGACGGGAGAAAATAAGAAACCAAAAGAGGAGGGAGGGAATGGAAAAGAAAGAAAGGAACGATACCTGGAACGTTGGCTGTGATGTTGCAGTGAGATAATATATCATTTAAAAACTCTAAGGTCAGACTGAAAGCAGACTGGCGAGCAGCATACGAATGGAAATAATGGACTCCGTGAAGAATTTTTTTTAATGGATGAAGAAAAGAAAAAAAAGGGGGGGGGGGGTGAGGGAGGCTGTAGAGAGAAGCGATTGTTGTGAAGGTCGCTCAGATGATGAACATCGTTTCCACCAGGTGAGGAGGAAGCCTGGTTAGCAGCACAGGTATGGAATGATGTCACTGTTCGATAGAAGGAAGAAAAGAATGAGGAAGGAAACGAAAAGGGA
>JAFLJL010016686.1:0-25000 GCA_018398815.1 Conus ventricosus
GTCTCTGTAAGGACACCCCTAACACAGGACACGTTGTCTCCTCTGTAAGGACAGCCCCTAACACAGACACGTTGTCTCCTCTGTAAGGACAGCCCCTAACACAGGACACGTTGTCTGCATTTTAAGGACAGCCCCTAACACAGGACACGTTGTGGTCAGCAAACTTGACTCGGCATGATGGCCCTGGAAATGAGGTCACCGGACTTCATCATCATCATCATCATCATGAATACTTATATAGCGTCTATCCTCAGCTAGAGACCAAGCTCTAAGCGCTTTACAATCCACACTCGTTTACACAAGGGGCTGCCTACCTGGGTAGTGCCGACTGATGAGCTGCCAGCTGGCGCTTCATTCAGTCGTTTCCCGTGTCATCCAGTCAATATCGTTCAATATCGTTTACCCAGTTTTCCTACTTCCTTCATTCTTTCTATTTCTCACGCAGGGTGCATGCTATGTGTAACGTGTCATCCATACCAACGGCTAAACTGGCCTTCTCTTCCGAGAGTTGGTGATGGGATTATACGTGTGTGCAGGATGTTATGCGTGCGTTCACCTGCCTGCCACGCTTACTCCCTCTCCCTGTCCCCTTTAGTTCTCCTTTCGCCTGTCTTCAACCCCTCTGACATTACACCAAAAAGGTTGTGCCTGTGTTGTTGGATTGTGCAGTGTGTCACTGTTTTCATCGGATATACACTGTTCACGCGCCCCTTTATCAGCGCTCATTAGGTCAATAAACCAGCACAATCCGCATCTCCGCCTCTACGTGTCTGTGTCTGTCAGTCTGTCTCTGTCTGTCTGTCTGTCTGTCACTCACTCTGTGTGTGTGTGTGTGTGTGTGTGTGCGTGCGTGCGTGCGTGCGTGCGTGCGTGCGTGCGTGCGTGCTGTGGTGTGTGTGTGTGTGTGTGTGTGTGTGTGTGTGTGTTGTGTGTGTGTGTGTGTGTGTGTGTGTGTGTGTGTGTGTGTGTGTGTCTGTCTATCTGTGTCTGTGTGTCTGCATGCATATGTGGATATATATATATGTGTGTGTGTGTGTGTGTGTGTGTGTGTGTGTGTGTGTGTGTGTGTGTGTGTGTTGTGTGTGTGTGTGTGTGTGTGTGTGTGTGTGTGTGTGTGTGTGTGCGCGCGCGCGCGTTCGTGTATATGTGTGTGGGCGTGCATGGGTATGTGTGTGTGTGTATGTGAGCGCGCTCGCGGGGTGTGAGGATGTGCGGATGTCAAATTGTATGCGTTTGATGATGCTACCGCAGAGACAGAAATTTCCCCTGTGATGACTGAAACGCGTGAAGAAGCGGTTTTAATTGAGCAAGCATGAGGATGAACTAAGGAGCAGGGCCCAAAAATCATGTTACACACGCAGACAGCGTTTATTTTAACTTATAACTCACCTCTCAGAACGACTGACCAGGCTGTTTGAAGGAAAGGAGAGAAAACCACCCGGAAATAAAAACAACATTAGGATAAGAAGAAAGGGAAAAATTGAAAACCAAATTTGATATACCGGATAAGAAAAAAAAGCAAAGGAGAAACAGAGAAGGAAAAGAAGAAGAAGGGAAAAAGAAGAAGAAGAAGAAGATGAAGGAAGAGAAGAAGAAAGAAGAAGAAGAAGAAGAAGAAAGAAGAAGAAGAAATAAGTTTTAAAACTCCAACAAGAAAAACAACAAGCAGAGTCAAAGGACAACATAGCATCACACACACACACACACACACACACACACACACACACCACACACACACCACACACACACACACACACACACACACACCACACACACACACACACACACACACACACACACCACACACATCCACACGCCACAGAAGACAGACATAAGAAAGAGGAAGATGGCACCAACAGAGAAGAGCAAGGCTGCAGAGGGCGACCATGCTGGCACCACCGAAGGCTTTGACATCGAGCCTCTGCTACAGCTCTGGGTCAGGGCGGCTGTGGACTCTACCAGATGATCCAGGTGGCGCTGCAGCTGGTCTGCATCTTCCAGATGGCGCTGTGCATCATGGCCATTGTCTTCATTGGGAGTGAGAGCGTGCGCTGGTGCCATGGCATTGTCTTCATCGGTGAGTGAGAGTGTGCGCTGTGTGACATGGCCATTGTCTTCATCGGTGAGTGGGGGAGTGTGCGCTTGTACATGGCCATTGTCTTCATCGGTGATGAGGAGAGTGTGCCTGTGGGATGGCCATTGTCTTCATCGGTGAGTGAGAGAGGTGTGGCTGTTCATGGCCTTTGCTTCCGGTGAGTGAGAGGAGAGGTGTGGGGCGCTGTGTAATGGCCATTGTCTTCAGTGAGTGAGGGGAGTGTGCGTGTGTGCCATGGCCCTTGTCTTCATCGGTGATGAGAGTGTGCGCTGTGTGACATGGCCATTGTCTTCATCGGTGAGTGAGTGAGAGTGTGCGCTGTGTGACATGGCCATTGTCTTCATGGGTGATGAGAGAGAGTGTGGCTGTGTGCCAGGGCATTGTCTTCATCGTGAGTGAGAGAGATGTGCGTTTGGATCATGGCCATTGTCTTCATCGGGTAAAGGAGAGTGTGGCTGGGGCATGGCATTGTCTTCATCGGTGAGTGAAGAGAGTGTGCGCTGGGGTGCATGGCCATTGTCTTCATCGGTGAGGGGAAAGGAGATGTGCGCTGTGTATCGTGGCATTATCTTCATCAGTGAGTCATGCAGTGTGCGCTGTGTATCGTGGCCATTGTCTTCACGGTGAGTCATGCAGTGTGCGCTGTGTATCCTGGCTTGTCTTCATCGGTGAGTCTGCAGTGTGCGTGTGTAATCGTGGCCATTGTTTCATCGTGAGTCATGAATGTGCGTGTGTATCGTGGCCATTATTTTCATGGGTGAGTAAAGGAGTGTACGGTCGGTCGGGGTGTTTTGTTTTCTTTTGTGTGTGTGTGTGGTGTGTGTGTGTGGTGGGGTGTGTGTGGGGGTGTGTGTGTGTTGTGTTTTGGGGTGTGTGGTGTGTGTGTGTGTGTGGTTGGTGTGTGGTTGTGGTGGGCGGCGCGTGCGCTCGCTCGCGTGGTGTTTATCGTCGGTCGGTTGTTATCTGTCTCTGTCTCTGTCTCTGTCTCTGTCTCCTTCGTCGGCTGGCGGGCTGGCTGGGGTTGCTGCTGCCCTCTGTCTGTCTGTCGTTTCTCCTCTTCTCTCTCTCTCCTCTCACTCTCTCCTCACTCACTCTCTCTTCTTCTTGTATATGTGTAGGTGTGTGCTTGCACGCGCGAGCGAGCGGCAAGAGCGAGCGCGCACAGCGCCCCGGTGTGTGTGTGTGTGTGTGTGTTGTGTGTGTGTGTGTGTGGGTGGGGTTGTGTGTTTTGGTGTGTGTGTGTGTGTTGTGTGTGTTATAACCCGGCAGCACAACGCATTTCCCTCATATGACAAAAACCGTAGACTGTACAAAGAAGAAAAGAAGAAGAAAAGAAAAAGAAGAAGAAGAAGAAGAAGAAGAAAAGAAGAAAAAGAAAAGGGAGAGGAGGAGGAGGAGGAGGAGGGGGAAAGGAGGAGGGGGAGAAGAAAAAAGAAGAAGAAGAAGAAGAAAGAAGAATTTTCCAGTTGCTGCTTGGACGTGTCAGGAACGGTGTGTGAGCAAGACTGGAACAGACTTTGTGGGGATGTGTCCTCTTTTGTTCTGCGGGCTCTGTGCTGTCTGTCATTTCTGCAGGCCACTGGATGTTGTAAGCAGCATTGGTCTGGAGTCATGGTCTGTCATTTTTTGGAGCAAGAGTGACCGACTTGCTTGTTATTGACTGTTTACCGTCCCTGCCTCAACTTCAGATTTCCGTTGGAAGACACAATTGTTTGCTCTTTTTTTTTTGTACTCCCAGTTCTTATAGAACAGGGAGTACTTTTGAATGGGAACGAAGAAATGCTGTCTGTGTGTCTGTCCGTCCGTCCGTGGTCAAAATGTGTTCCACTCGCTCCAAACAAAACTACTGAGCCAAACTTTCTGAAAATTTGTAGGTATGTTCATTATGGGCTACGGATGATGCCCGATGTTTTAGTTTACCGCTATAGCCGTTACTAACGGCTGTAACGGCCTGCAACGGTTTTTCTTTTTTATGGAATGTCTCAGAAAGTACTTGGCCAATTTATAAGCGGATTGGATGATCTTGTGACAAATCGGAGCCTCTGTTCATATGTAAGTGATGTAATGCTGAAAATGGATTAAACAACCGTTCAAAACCGTTATTCTGCCGTTATTTCTTATATATAGGTGAATTTTAATGAAATTTGGAATATAAAAAGGTTATCACACACAAATGGCACTTCTATATAGTGTTTCTAAATTTGACCATTAAAAACCGTTATTCTTGACATATTGTCCGATTTGGATGAAATTTGGCATGTACACAGGCTTTAGCCCAGTGAGGACTAAAATACCAGTTTCAAAAGTGTACAACGGTTAAATAACCGTTAAAACCGTTATTTTGCCTTTATTTCTTATCTCACAAAGCACTTGGCCGATTTATAAGCGGTTTGGAAAACTGGAAGTACGTTTATATGCTTCGCATCTTGTTGTACTCCCAGTTCTTATAGAACAGGGAGTACTTTAGAATGGGAACGAAGAAATGCTGTCTGTGTGTCTGTCCGTCCGTCCGTGGTCAAAATGTGTTCCACTCGCTCCAGGCAAAACTACTGGGTCGTTCTTTCTGAAAATTTGTAGGTATGTTCACTATGGGTCAGGGATGATGCCCGATGTTTTAGTTTACCGCTATACCCGTTACTAACCCCTGTAACGGCCTGTAGAGGTTTTTCTTCTTTATGGAATATCTCAGAAAGTACTCGGCCGATCTTTGTGAAAATTAGCAGGTATGTTCATCATGGGACACGGATGATGCCCGATGTTTTAGTTTACCCCGTTATAGCCGTTACTAACGGCTGTAACGGCCTGTAACGGTTTTTCTTCTTAATGGAATATCTCAGAAAGTACACGGCCGATCTTTGTGAAAATTAGCAGGTATGTTCATTATGGGTCAGGGATGGTGCCCGATGTTTTAGTTTACCGTTATAGCCGTTAACTGTTGTAAAGCCTGTAACGGTTTTTCTTCTTATGGAATATCTCAGAAAGTACATGGCCGATCTTTCTGAAAATTTGTAGGTATGTTCATTATGGGTCAGGGATGATGCCCGATGTTTTAGTTTACAGTTATGCCCGTTACTAACGGCTGTAACGGCCTGTAAATGTTTTTCTTCTTTACGGAATATCTCAGAAAGTACTTGGCCAATCTTTGTGAAAATTAGCAGGTATGTTCATTACGTGTCTGGGATGATGCCCAGAGAACAGCATTTTACCAATCCTGGCTCACTTCGTCCTCAACCAGTTTCGGACGAAGTGACCCCAGGATTGGTAAAATGCTGTTCTCTGACAAGTAAGACTTCAATAACCAAAAAATAACGACCCTACAAACAAACATATTGTGTAGGGTTATCCGTTTTCAATACTAATTTACTAAACTTTTCAGATTTCAGTTTTTGCTTAATCCTATGTTTTTCCTGATCATTTTCAATAACATCATTTTCGCGCAAACATTCTTCAAATGAGTCTCTGTCTTTCATGTGAAATAAAACTACAGTCTTTAACTGTTCTCTAAAGTCTTTTAAAACTGAGTTATATTTTTGACATAAAATCCACACACTTATCCTAGCATGTCTTCCACTGAAGGCTAGTTTTGACAAAGTGTTTCTCTTTTTAACTATGTCTCTTTCTGCTGAACAGTCATCTATAATAAATAGTGTCTGCGTTCCCTCAAACAATTTATAAAAGTGTTCTAAACACTCACTCAGCTTATTGCTGGGATTAATTAAATATATGTCATCATCTGTCCATATAAACCTTCTATCATGATATGCTTTGTTCCATTTAAGTGTTGGACAGAAAATCACAATATGATCAAAATTATAGCGATAAACTGTTTGTAATAGGTCGAGGACAAATATTGTTTTTCCGCAACCAGTCTGCCCACAAATTAATGAACAATGAGGGGTTTTTGTCATAAAGTTTAACTGCTCCATAGTTTTATAACAGAATTTAATCTAATCCAGTTATTGTTTTTATCATGCTCTCTGTCAAAACTTGTTCAGTATAATAAAACCCCATAAGGCCTAAATGTGTAAGATTAATCCAATTCAGTTCTGTAAGATTGTTTCTATTTAAGTCAACATTGATTTTGTTGCTTGTTGTTATAACCTTAATATCCTCACCATTGTGAAGAACGACGATGGTAACTTTAAGACGTTTAACGCCTAAGTTTTGCCAGCTAATATTAATTCCTTTTATAAGGGCGTCACTAACGCCCACAACCCCACCCCTCTCCACATCTTTTAAGACAGAAATTTCAAATATCATTGTGAACGTGTCTCCTAATTTTCTGCTTGGAAAGAACTGTAATTTTGTAGAAGCTTCCTTTAAAACCGTTTCTTTTCTGTGGAGGATGTACTGTTTTTTCCCATACGGCGTTATTTCAATCTCTTTCCGACTATTGTCCTCTGGCATAAGACTTACATGTAAAGGGCCAGAGTTGAATGCTTTTCTGAAATTTTTTTGATGGTTAAAAAATGTAAATGGGCTTATGAATTCAAATTTTATGTCCCATTCTAAATATGATTCTAAGTGCCATTTGCTGTCAGGTTTTCTAACTATTTTATATTCATACTGGCCGGCATTATTTGCTTCTACATTGCGCAGTTGCTCTAGTTTAGGAAACTTTTTGTTGTCGCCAACCTCTTTGCGTTTATAATCGCCATCTTTAGTGTACTCAAACCCATACAAAGTGCCTATCTCACCATTCTGTTCAAAGTCCGCTACGTCTGCAAGGTCTTTTAATTCTAAAGTTATACACCTCACAGGCGCTAATGTAACTCCTGGTTCTTCTGGCCCACGCGACATTTTTAGTACAGCTTATTATTTTATTTCTAAAACAATGTGCAGGTTATCACATTTCACGACTTTCCCTGTTTTGTCTGCAATTTTTAAATTAAATGCCCCGACCCTCCCACAAACTAATCTTTTAAACTGTAAATTAGGGAATTGTATAATTTCATAATCGCAATATGCAGCTTTTCCAGATGGAAGAGCTCTTAAAACAGTTGAGGGCCTTCCATCATATAAGTTTTCATCAGTGCTCAGCTCATCCAAATGAACATAGAGTAATGAATGTAATGCAAGATCGAGCGGATTTTCTCCCTCATAAGTAGTTTTGGTTGGTGTAACTCTAAATCTATAATTGTCAGCTGCAAAGCCTAACATTTTAGCCAGCTCTTTATCAAAATAGTAACCTGCTTCTTCTTCAGGCTTGAATGTTAACATTGTTTTTAGATTTGCATTGTTAAGTTTGAGGGTAATGTTGAAGTTATTCATTGCTTCTTTTAGTGAGCAAAACCCGTAATAACCATCAGGTATTGTTAACTGGCTAACTTTGGCCCCTGTTTTGTCAACTTTTAGAACCTTATTATTCTCCCTGGCTTTACTTATATTAAACCATACGACTTTGTAAAATATTTCATGGAGCGCGACCGTTTTGGTTCCGCAATTGTTATCAATAGCATGTTCTAAAAACGAAGGACGGTCTTGAGTTGTTATTGTTACAAACATTTTTTAAACGAAATAAAAATGAGTGCGTTTAAATATACTGATGCAAAATATTCTGTTGGGCCGCACTACAATCCTAAAAATATAACAACTGATACTCTTGTCATTTCTGTGACCCAGACTGACACTTTTCATAAAAAGGTGAGTACTCCATTAAACAGATATCTTAACCCCCCTATTAAAAAAGACTACATCCCGAAAGTGTGGTTTAGTCATCCGATGCAGTTTTATCAGAACCAGCTAAACTTTGCTGTGTTTTGTGCAACAACTGGGTGTGGAGTGTCGTATGCTGATCATCTAAATCATCCTGATCCTTTGGTGAGGTCAGTGTACAGATTTCATTTTTATTACACCTTCAGACGTATTTTGACTGAACTGCAAGCACCATTGCCAAATGACAAAACGTTTAATCCATTCAGCAACAGAATAGATATGAAGGCTTTTGAAAGGATTTGTAACGAATTCAATATTAATGTTAAGGAAGACTTTAGACAAAAGTTGGATCTTAATCATGGTCTAGGCACCCCTTATTTTTGGGGCGTGCACAGAAAGTATAACTATGCCTGGAATCCTCCTTACACATCTTTCTCTTCAGGCACAGCTGTTCACCTAGGGTCCATAGAGCAAGAGCATAAAACAGCGTGGACAACATTTATTTTAGACACTTCTAAGGGCCTAACTAGAGCGGGGATAGAACGAATAGACGACTCTATTCGTACTTACGTTTGGTGTTTGCTAGGTTCACAAGCACAAACGAGATCGAGCATAACTGTCCTTCTACTGGCTTTACGCACAAAAACAGTACTTGGCAAATTTAGGGGACGCCATTAATTCTGCAGTTGATTCGTCTTTAAGTATTAAAAGGTACCAAAATGTTTTACAATACGCAAGATCGAAAGTAGACTTTGCTGTTGGCACTGGTTTATACATGCTGCCTTCTGCCCTCAGACTCCAAATAGGCACAATAATAAACTACAATAATGAAATCATTGTGGCGGGCAATGAACAAAAGTCGGGAAAAACGAAATAAATTCTGAGCCTGTAATATTCCAGCAGTAAACAACCAAGAGGGCCCCCCCAAGAATAGTCATCCAATCCCCAAGGTCCAAAGCCGAGCCCGTTGATATTAAAAAAAAAAATGACCATGAATATGAAAGACAGCGCTTGTTCTTGGATTAACGGCCTAGGATTACTTGGTCTTTATCTTACTAAAAGATTAACCTGGCTATTAAGAGAACTAATGCCCATAAGTGCTCGCCATAAAGCCAACTACTTTGCCTGCAGTACAAAAGCCAGCTAACGATACTCCCTAATATCCCTGGCAAAGAGTCTATAGCTTTACCACTAATTTTTTTAATAAATCCCAAGATGATCAAGCTGTTTTTTTACCCATGTTTTATCAGTGGGGGAAAATGGCGATGGAGGCACTGAACTTTGCCCTCCACCACCGCCTGTAAAAAGCCATCACAGTGTACTTATTGCAAATCCTAAGGCTGTATAACGTTTGCTAATGTGACTCCCTGCTCTCTTAAACAGCGTTCGTATTCGTTCTGCTAGCGTTGTGTTTTCATATAAAATTTTTCGGATAGTTTTCTCTTATTTCTATTCACTTGAGTTCGTAATTGGTCTCGGTTAGTAGTCATCGCTTCAGTCTTGCTGATCTTTGTGTTCAAGATCTTTTAGCCCTTTGTTTTATTCTTTCTTTAACACCACGCCCTAAGTTGGCGTCTTCAGCCTCAACGAGTTTTTCTTTTTTCTCTTTTTATATCCCCCTCTAGTTTAGTCATTTTGCTGAATTGTTTATTATTCGCCTCTGATGGCTCTTAAAGCACGATCAAGGGCTATTAAGTCTCTCTCAGGTACCCGTGGTTCGTGTATAGTTTTTAATGCTGTTTCTTCTTTTTCAGTGAGTTCTGCTCCTTTTGGGATTTATTACTTCGTTCGCTGTTTGAATTAAATCTTCAGGTTTGTGTTTTGTATTTGGCTACCTGTTGGAAGTTCTTGTAGCGTGTTTTGGTGTTTAGCAACTTTATCCCATCTAATTTTTGGTTTAGTAAAGCCAAGGCGATTTCGAACTTCCGCCGGAAGGTGTTTTTTGATTGTACCCATGCCTACAAACTTTGATGAGTCTCGTTTATGTGTAAGCTGAAAAGGTTGTCCTTGATCGTTGTTCACATACAAATGGTTATCTTTTAGTTCAAATCATCAGGGTATATAGTTTGGGGTTGTTCTAGTTCTAAATTTTGGGTATAATGATCTGACCTTACTTTTGTTAATTCACGCCTTGCGCCCCCTCTAATTCATCATGCAAGGAGAGCCCTGAGCGATGCCGCTCCAAGGAGAATCACCTCATGTCGCCTCCAAAAATCAGGAATACCAAAATCTTAAATGCCTGCCATGTTTTAAATAATTAACTTTTTATTTGTTTATAAAAATGTCACAAATATAGGCTCGATTCTTAACCCGCATAGAAAACTGAAAGAACCCCACGGCGTGAATGGAAAATAACGGAATATTACTGTTCCCAAAAAATCCATCTACTATTGAAAGCGGATCAAATTCTTAAATGTCAATTTCCAGACCTAGGGGCGAATGAAGTGATTGTGCCAGGATCTGCGGCGACTTACTTTCAAAATAAAAACTCGCTCAACAACAGACCCAACAGACAGTTGTACAGAATTTGGGGCAGGCAATCGTTAAGAAAATTTCTGTAAAACTTGAGGGGCAAGAAGTATTTTCTTTACCCCAATGCAGACATATTTTTAACCTATTCTGATCTATGGCTAACCGAGAATGAAAGGGTGATCTTGCGTTTCAAGGATTGAAAATGATGATGGACTAAAACACAGAATAGACGCCGGAAATGCTAACCCAGACGGCAAAAAGCATTTTGCTGTAAATTTTGCGTATGGAAATCGCTTTTCCATTCCCTTTGATTTGAGTTTGTTAAAAGCGCATGCGCCATACTTTCAAAGAGCATTACAAGACAGATTTTTCATATGAACTAACTTTTAATGAATACAAACGCGTTATCAAAATCATCAGACACTGATGCAAAGTACAGCATTTCTGACATCTCGTTAGAGTTTGACGTTGTTAGCCCCCTCTGATTTACAAGGCTGATTGAGCAACAATATCCCGTCCCAAAAATTTTTAATATATTACGAAAGAGTGCTCATCATTCAACATACCCCAAAAGCAGGGCAGACACTATATGGAATTTTTAATTTTCATGGCCCAGCAGAATCGCTTAAAGGTATTTTATTGCTGTGCGAAGATGAAGAACCATTCAAAAGACAAACTGAAAAGTTTATTAATCCTAAAATAACGAAAGTACAATGTTCGATTGATGGTAGTCCTAACCAAATCTACGCTAGCGGCTTAAACCTTATCACCATTTTGACGAATTAAGAAAAATTGTTTGGGGGTGGGAGGGGTAGAAATCCAACAGTTGACCTTGTGTCTAAAGATCTGCACCTTCACAATGTTAAGACTCGATGATTATTTAACAAACGAAATACGGCTTATGATTGACCTAAGGTGACAGAGGATAATGAGTTACATGGAAGTGGGAGAGAGGTTAAAAACGTAATAAACATTCAAATTGATAAAAAAAAGAGAGTGATAAACCACTTAATGCGCATTTGTTTTTAATATATGATGCGCAGCTGAATATTAAAGATAACAGATTAAAAAGTATAGTATACTAAATTATTTTTTCATTTTTAAAAAGCATGTCTGTTCAGGTTTATCCAATGTGCCTACAGCGCCAGAGTCGCCAAACGAAGGGATAGTAGAAACCCTGAAGTAAAAACCCTTCCCGATAAAAAAACATTACACAAATGCAACAAAAACTAGAGCAGGACCTTTCAAAAAACCAGCAAAACCAAACGAAGGGATCTGCTGCCTTTAATGCTGTTACATATGTTAATACTGGAACATCGACTCTAAGTGCTCTATCAGCAGGAACAAGTGTTGGTCTCTTACAACAGGGGTTGTGCACCGGCAGCTTTGCCTCTAGGCGGGTTGTCCCTTTTGCTTTTCGGCCTGTGCTCATTTGCTGTAGGTGCTGCTACAAAAAAAAAAAAAACTAAACTCCGAAAGCACACAGCTATGGTTCACTAATAACAGCTAAACTTAGTTCCTTCAATCTATAATAAATAAAGCACCCAGCTGACTCAAACATCACGGATGAAGAATTTAGTCGTCTACAGGCCGATTTTGGGGACTATAAAAGACAAAAGTTTATCTTCAAAAAAGGGAAGGGCAAGTTTTTTCAACAGCCAGACGCCGAACAGATAAAAAAGGAATGTTAAAAAAAGTAAACGAAACATTAAACTCTGCTCTAAACAGCTCACATTAACAACGTTAAAGGGTGTTTTATACTATAGTTTATGAGTCCAAGCACAAAAAGACCGTTGATATTGATTAATTATTTTTTGATTTAAATAAATATTTTGAGTTAGAAAAGAAACTCAACATGGATAAGATATATGAAGGACCGGACAATTGTTTGAAGGAATGGGTTGAGGGGGAGCGTTTGTCAAAGCTTTAAATGATATTAATCTAGAAGTCATTGATCCAACAAACGTACAGGTAAGCGTTGTTCATGCTATTTTCAAGTTCCAAGTAAACTAACAAAAGACCCGCCAGTTAAAGTAATGTTAGCTGTTTAAACGACTATGTAAAAATAAATGAAGAAAATCTAGATGTCTGGGTTTCAACTAAACAACAGACTATTCTTTCTCTTAATGACTTAACGCCTGGTTTTGGGCAGACCAACTGCTTACACAGTTTGATGTGGGAGCTGAAGAAGCCAAAATGAGAGGCTCTGGTTGTCAGAGGCGAAGTCTTAGAGATCAGATTAAAACAGGCTAAATAAAGCACCGATTGTAGGCAAGTCTCACATTCCACTACCTCCAGCATTAGTCGCAAAAAGAGCAGTTTTAAACATAAAGAATACAGACAACAAATGTTTTATGTGGTGTGTTCTCGCAAGGCTCATTACGCCGCAAAAACGCAGAGAGAGTGTCTAACTATCGCCCTACATCAATGATCTTAACTTTAGAGGAATATCTTTCCTGTTAGCGCGGATTCCATTGATCAGTTTGAAGAACAAAACAAACCAATAACTGTTAATGTCTACACATGGGATGAGGAAACAAATCTACTGCCTATTAGAGTGTCCAAAAACAGTCCATCAATTGGCGAACCAGACAAAAATCATGTTGACTTACTACTGATGTTTTCACCAGCGGGGCTACCACATTACACATTGATACGAACAATGAGTAAACTAATGCAGCATACTTCAAAAGATGGGGACAACAAGAATTCTGCAGAAAATGTTTAACAAGAATTCCATCTGTTCAAGCCGCGAGTTGAACATAAGAAACATTGTATCGGCCCAGTTGACTGTAATACAGAACTAATTACGCCGAGAGAAGGCAGTAAAGTTAGTTTTAATAACTGGAAAAAACTGCAACTAGTCCATACGTATACGCAGACTTTGATCGCTTATTGTTTCTTATGAGGACCAACCCCACAGAAACCGCCCAAAAACAGACTTTGGAGTAATCACCAATTTGTTCATTGTTTTCCATCGTTGTCAGGCGATGGCGCTCATTCAAACGCCAAAATTATACAGAGAACCAAATGCGGCCAGAAGATTTTTATGCGCAAGCACAAGTGCGTAACGCCTGTTCTAATAATTCTAATTTTAAATCTGAAATCATGATGACGCCTGAAAGACCAACAACAAGTATGACTCACACCATTGTTGGATTGGGTTTAGGCCCTCTCATCAACGCAGCGAATCCGACAGGTTGCCTTGGCGCCAGCGGGTAAGAGACCCTATCACATTAGCGGAAAGTTCAGGGACAGCACACATAAATGCAATTTTCAACAAAGTTTGATCCTAAGACAGTTAGAGTGTAAAACGATGGGAGACTATCATGACTCATTCTTGATGGCTGATGATTTTGTTGGCGGACGTTTTTGAAAATTATAGAAAGACCTGCATGAAACATTATACCTAGATCCCGCGCATTACATTTCTGCCCCCGGGGATGAGTTGGGATGTTTTCTTAAAGTTTACTGGAGTACAGATTGATTTTTGTCAGATTTACCAATGATTCAGAGATTGAAAAAGGGATTGCGTGGAGGAATTAGTATGGCGTTCGCATCATTATTGTAAAGCAAACAACAAATACTTGGACGACTATGATCCGAGTAAAGGTCTAACTATCTCATGTATTTAGATGCAAACAATCTGTATGGATGGGCTAATGGCGCAATCACTTCCGTTACGCAACTTTAAAAAGCACACAAGCGTCCCAAACCGAAAAACATTCAAAAGGCATTAAAGTGGTTGGGCAAATTTGACGCCGGGTCAACAGCGTGGATACATTCTAGAAGTTGACTTAGAATATCCCCATGAACTCCATGACCTGCATAATTGGGCTATCCATTAGCGGCAGAAAGTCTAAAGATGGCAAAAACAGAACCCCCTAACTTGTGCCTAATCTTCGGGGCAAAAAAAATTATGTCCCGTCATTACAGACTTCTACAATTTTTATTTAAGGCATGGTTTGAAGTTGACAGCCGTTCATCGTAAAGTTCTTTCGATCAAGAACAGTTCATGAAACCATACATCATGAAGAACACTGATCTCAGAACCAAATCCACAATGCTTCAGAAAAAGACTTTTTCAAGTTAATGAAAACAGCTGTTTTTGGAAAGACTATGGGGAATCCGCACAAGCGCAAAGACGTTTTGATTAGTCACCAGAGAGAACGAAGCAATTAAGCTGACTTCAAAACCAAATTATCAGGACTTCAGAAGATTTCATGATCAGCTTTTTGGCATAATGATGAAAAAAAAGAAAGTCAAATTGGACAAACCTGTATTTATTGGGTTTACCGTTTTAGAATTATCAAAGCTTTTGATGTTAGAATTTCTTTATGACTACTTTAAACCCTTGTATCCAGAGTCCAGAGTACTTTACACAGATACTGATAGTTTTGTTATAGATATCCCTACTGAAGACATCTATAAAGACATGGAATTAGAAGTAGCGAAAGGGCATGCAGGATGGTATGACACGTCCGATTACCCTAAAGAATCGCCTTTACATTCAATTACCAACAAGAAGGTTTTAGGAAAGATGAAGGATGAATTATCTGGAGGGGTGATTAAGGAGTTTATTGGTTTAAGATCGAAAATGTACAGTATTTCGAGTCAGGAGAAAACCATTAAGAAAGCAAAAGGAATATCTCGCAGTGTTGTGCAGTCAAACATATCGCATGACAACTACAAAGAGGCATTGTTTGACAATAAGACTTTTCAACATGACAACGTAAAACTACGATCTAATCTACATGAGATCAACACAACTGTTGTAACAAAGAAGTCATTAGATAGAACAAACACAAAACGTGTGTTTGTTAATCCAGAGTTTTCATATGCAATTGGGCATTGTAGAACCGTAAATTAATTAAAGCGGAACTGTGTCTGGCGGGATTATCTGCAGTTCTTCTTTCACAAAAGATCTTTGAGGAGCTGGTTGTTTTGTCGTGTCAGTTTCTCGTAAATAATACACGGGCGGATTCATCTTTACAATTCTTTTTATTCATATGGATCAACACTCCAAACTGGATCGGTTGCCCTGATGCGAGTGTCCCCTTCTGCTTCCCCCAGTAAATAAAGGTACCTTACTTTCAAACCAAACGGCAATAGTTTGCTGGATGAAGACTCTCCTTCAACAACATTTATTGTTTTTCTTTTGATTGCTTGTACTGGTTTTAGCCCTTTAAATTCTTCATTATTCATCGCGCGCAAAACTGAGGGCAGTCTTCTAACCCATTCTGTGTTGCGAGAATTGTCAATCAGCTCTCTGTGATACTGGTAGGAAAAAAGTCTTTCAGATAACTGTTTGTTAAAGTTTTCAACTAAAGCCTGTGATCTGTGAACTCCTGGAATGCCTCTTTTAATGGTAACTCTATGTTTCAACAATAATTGGTTCACTCGGCCTTTAAATTCTTTTCCATCATCGACTTGAATCATGCGAGGATAAGTTAAAGGACCTCGTTGGTATATCAGTTGTATGGCAACAGCAACAGCAGAAGCACTCTTCTGTGTTAATGGTTCTGCATCTTTGTATCTTGAAGCCATGTCAATGACTGTGAGTGCGTACTTAAATCTTTTTCGTCTAATCGTATCATGGGGTAAATATAGAAGGTCCATTTGATGGGTGTCGTTCGGTATTGTGTTCACAAAGTGTGGTCTCTGTATTCGTCTAGGTGCAGGTAGATAAATTTGCCAAATCGCTTGTTTAGATAACCATTCCTTTGCTGTTTGTTCACTAACTCCTGCTGTTTGGCTTAGCTTTTTTATTGCCGTGATTCCCTTCCAATATCCTTTTGGCGAATAATAGATTTTGTTCATTTTTATTCAGCTAATATTATGCGCAACAAAATACACAACGGTCATACCAAAGACGATAAACACGATTTCTTGCATCTTTTGTTTTTCTGATGGTTGATAAAAGTCACTGAATTTTGGTGGGGGCAATGTCTCGATTGGTTTGCCTGTTACAAGATAATATTCTTTTATTGCTTGATCAACATCTTTAAATGTGTAAGCTGCATGTCCCTGTTTTTTCAGGGTATCGTTAATAAAATCTAACTGTTCAATTCTCTGCTTTTCATAGGCGTCTTGTGCTGCGGCTAGTTGCTCCATAGCTTTGTTATGTCTTTTTCTCTCGCCGTCATCCCGCAGTTTACTAAATGGGTAATTACTTCCGCTAAAAGCAAGCGCATTAACCACAGCGCCGCCTATCATCATTACGAATGAAGCCATTTTTTATAAATGTGACCTGTTTTCATAAAATGAGTCTTAAGGTGAAATTAACAGATTTTAGGATATTGTAATTTTCAAAATGTCCAGATTATTACCTTTCTTATTATATGAAATTTATCATTCTAATCCTAAAAATAAGGAAGTTATGGGTGTTTGAAGTGTGTAACATAGCAAACGGCCATTTTGAGAAAATCAAGTTTGAAAATTGTCACCACTTCAGTGAAGTTTTACCTTAGCAACAGGTATTTCTACTTCACCAATCTTTACCAAATTTTGTACCATGGTAAAACACATCATGCCACAATAGCACACAAAAATTGGTGTGAAAATATGTTGTAGTTGTCTTGTTATCTAAGTTTTTATATAGCCTTTTTTCTGACACAAAAAGCAAGCCGTGTTAGAAAAATAAATTTTATTAAATTTAATCTGTACACACCCATGTCCATTCGCCTTATATGAGCGTGTCTGTGCTCTTTGTAGCATAGCTGGCACGCCATTGTCGACATCCATATTACACTCCGCACCTTCTCTTACTTCTTGTACGTGGACGAGGGGTTTGTCAACTTCATCTTGTGTTGGGTCAAGCTCCACGGAATCGACCGGCGAAGTTTCGCAGTCATCGTCACTGTCAAGCGTGTCTTCGTCTTCATAATCACTTGCAGCGAAATATTCGGTCACCAGTTTGCCCAATTCATCTTGATCTACTGCTGGTAGAGTTGAAGACTGACCAGCACTGAGCAAAAAAGACAGTCTTTCTTTGCAAATCGTGGTTTTCGAAGCCATGCTGTTCGCGGTGAAAGGCGTAAACAAAGATCGGTCAGCCAACCCCTAAGCGTGATGTCCCTGCGGTTACCATGAAAGGTTCGTAACGCGATCGCTCATTGGTCTATCGGCTCGACCTACTTCGCTTTTTGTTTATGCCAAAGATTTCGAAACAGTGTTTCGGATTAGCTGATTTTCACGCAGTGAATGTGTGACAAAGAAAGTAGAGTTCATGACCTTTCCAACGATGTACAACATGCTGGGGCCCTTTCGAGGGTGCTCTACACGAATGTTGATCAAAATCATGTCTGCTTTTAACGTTTACCAAGGGTCATCGCTATGGGTTATCGGCTTAAAACGCATTTTAAATACATTTTCCGATTGAATTATAAAGTGCCGATTACACGTATGTGTAGTTTAAAGATTAAACATTCCATTTTTGATTAAAAGTAAAAATTGACAAATTCGACCTATCACACCTTTTCCGGGCCCCTACGCTTTTCGCTGCCTGTGAGTTAAGACTCATTTCGTGAAAACGGGTCACAAATGTATTTTTTTACATATTTATATTCTCTGGAATTATATCTTGCTTAACTAGAAAATCTTTTGTAGCGAACGAAGCTGCTATAACAGCAATTAGCTTTGCCAAATCTTCAAAGTCTAGTTTGCCAAGATCCGCTGGTTTAATTCTTAACAGGCTTTTACCAAGCATCGTGTATCATACACTTAGTCCTCCAATAACAGCAGAATGGTATACAAGGTTGGCGACAGTTTTTTCGGCGCTCATTTTTAAAAATAAAATAATTATAATTAATAAAAAACATGAACAGTGATGATCTACTACAGCTACAGAGCGACCTAATCCGTCTTGGACTTACAAATGAAGAAGTTGATGACCAAGCTGTTATGCCCCAAAAGGAGAGGTTGTATTCTTTGGCAGCATGTGGAAAAACAAAACAGTTCCTCGGAAATGAATTCAGCATTGAACAGATTCAACAGATGTCGCCACAAGACATTATAAAGTATCATAACAGGTATGAAGCGCAACTAGGATCGAGAATGGTGAAAAGTGTGGGGCAAACGGTTCTTAGTTTGTACACTAAACTAGTCAGTAGATTTGCTCCCATCGATTCTGAACAAGACTTTATGTATGATTTAACGCAGGATCCAGTTTTAACAAAGTCATTAGAGTCTCTAGGATGTGATCTGTATTACAGATTTGGAACATTGTTATCGCCGTTAATCATGGGATTAATAACTTTTAATCATATAGATTTTATTTCCCTTAAAAATGACCGAGCCAGAAAATCAGCAGAATCAGGAAACGCTGAATCAGAAAACATTGAATCAGGTGAAAGTGGTCACTAAAACACCTCATCCTGGACGCATTGCGGCAGGAAAAAAATTAGCTGAGTGGAACAAACAAAAAAAATTACAGTTACAATCACAAAATATAACTCATCATGAAAACATAACACCGCCAACGCCAGAACAAGTTGATTCAATGCCAGCTATAAAAACTCCATATGATTCAAGACCTACAGCGCCAAAGTCTTCATGGAATATTGAACTTAAAACTGTTGCCATTTTTGGCGCCCTTGCTGCTGCTGGGGGCGGTTATTACTGTTATAAAATATATAAACAATGGCAACAAGAACCAAAGCAGTCAAAAGAATCTGAACCACTAAATACAGAAGACAACAGCACGCCAGAACCGCCAACAACAAAAGATCGTTTTGATCCATTTGAAATGTAATAATATTTTAAGAACTTAATTTTAAAATTTTTTGATAAAAATAGATCATGGCATATTATAAAATGATGGAGTCAATAAATAAAGACATGGAGTCTATAAAAGACATTTCCATAGACCAGAATTGTAATCAATGCGGTTGCTTAGGATGTAAGAACTTCATTAAGATTTATGCTGACCGATCTTGCGCAGAGAACGCTAAGCAAGACATCCTCGACGATGACGCGTTTTTTGAGGCGTGTGTGTACTATATTAGACATCTACTATTTAAGATAAAAACATAGATTGTATTTTTTTTGATAATTATAAGATAACTTGAATAAGAACTTGGTTGTACTTAGAGGATGACTTAATTACGATCTTGAGGTAACTTGAGGTGACTTGATCAAGAACTATTAAGAACTTGATCAAGAACTTATTAAGAACTTAATTAAGAACTTGGGGTGACTTGATTAAAAACTTAATTAAGGACTTGGGGTAACTTAATCAAGAACTTAATTAAGGACTTGGGGTGACTTGATTAAAAACTTAATTAAGGACTTGGGGTAACTTAATCAAGAACTTAATTAAGGACTTGGGGTGACTTGATTAAAAACTTAATTAAGGACTTGGGGTGACTTGGGGTGAAGGTGTTAAGTGTAATCAACTAGGCCAAGTGATCACAGTAGGGTCGTTTGGCCTAGTTTGCCGCTGAGCTTTGCAGGACAAGTGATCACAGTAGGGTCGTTTGGCCTAGTTTGCTGTGCTCCCCTTTTCTCAACCAGGCTTGCAACTGGCTTTGGCAGAGTTACAGCAGTTACTGCTGTAGCCGAGCTTTTATGGCGGCTCTAATCACCAGTAGTTAGTACATCCGTCATTGTATATTTGGAGCATTTATATGGAGATAGTGCTGGCTACACACTACTCCTCTCCATACTGGTAGATGTACTAAGGTCTGCCTAGCCCTATCTAGTTTGTTTGCCAGAACATTCGAAAATCGTTATTCTGTTGCATAAGTCTAATAATGGTTTGGCGTTTGCTACACAGTTCATTTATACTGATTCCTAGCTTGTGAAATTTAGGATAGTTTTTAAAAACACACAGAAAGTTGAATAAGTTTTCTAGCATACGAATCAGCCATGTTCACCTGCGTCTTGAGAAATGAACGCCATGTTTGTAGCGTTTTTGTTTTTTTAAACATGACTTGAGCTGTCTCAAGCCAGCGCCCAACAATTAACGCGTGATGGATTGTTTTGCTTTGGCTGACTTTCAACAATGCAGCGCCATTTATTAGATAAGGAACCATCTCATCGATAGTCAAACACATATTGAAACTGGCTACATCTTGTTCAGCAATATTTCTTTCAGCGTTTTCATTTTCTTGAACCAACAAACCTTTAAGATAGTCGTGCATTTCCAAAGCAGTCAGTTCACTTTTTTCTTTTTCTCCACCTTCTAGAAAAGCAATGCTTCTTTTTGGTTTCACTGGTATAGAACATGCTTCACCTAGTTCCTTTTTGACAAATACTCTAACATGCAGTTAAAGTAAAACTTGTAATCTTGAATAGCACAAGCCTGTTCTTCGGTAAACCTGTTAGCCATTTTAAAATAACAAAAACACAATAGTCACTAAGCACAGTAAAACACGTCCTCCCTGGACCGCTCTCTGCAAAACTCTGTGAAAAGGTGGGGCGAAACCAGCCTTGCTGACTGTGTTACTATAAATAACCGTTCCCGCATGACATTCCTGGCCATGCTGGAGGTTGCCGTCAGCCTTGCTGACTGTGTTACTATAAATAACCGTTCCCGCGTGACATTCCTGGCCACGCTGGAGGTTGCCGTC
This sequence comes from Conus ventricosus, assembly GCA_018398815.1. Classification (NCBI taxonomy): domain Eukaryota; kingdom Metazoa; phylum Mollusca; class Gastropoda; order Neogastropoda; family Conidae; genus Conus; species Conus ventricosus. The sequence continues at coordinate 20,794 of JAFLJL010016686.1, forward strand.
AGTTAATTACAGGTAACCCGCCTGTTGGTGTCTGACACTGCCTGATACACCCTGCAAACTACAAACCCAGTAATTAGGTTTTGCAGGCACAGTGTCTCAGCCAAGTCGATTTCTATTTGTTAGGATTTATCTTTGTTGCTGTTTACAAACAGAGGCGCATTTAATGTTATTGAAAATGATCAGGAAAAACATAGGATTAAGCAAAAACTGAAATCTGAAAAGTTTAGTAAATTAGTATTGAAAACGGATAACCCTACACAATATGTTTGTTTGTAGGGTCGTTATTTTTTGGTTATTGAAGTCTTACTTGTCAGAGAACAGCATTTTACCAATCCTGGGGTCACTTCGTCCGAAACTGGTTGAGGACGAAGTGAGCCAGGATTGGTAAAATGCTGTTCTCTTGCCCGATGTTTTAGTTTACCCCGTTATAGCTGTTACTAACGGCTGTAACGGCACATAACGGTTTTTCTTCTTATGGAATGTCTCAGAAAGTACATAGCAGATCTTTGTGAAAATTTGTAGGTATGTTCACTTTGGGTTACGAATAATGCTCCATGTCTTATTTCACCATTATAGCTGTTATTAACTGCTGTAACGCCCTGTAATGGGTTTTCTTCTTTATGAAATAGCTCAGAAAGCACGCGTATTCAGTATAAACTGGGAATTCGTTTAAATGCTTTGCATCTTGTTTTTTATTTGCTTGTTTGTTGTCTCCAAATTTCCTTATGTTCACGTCACGTCTCTTGCTATTTTCAAGGCCACAAACCCCCCTACCGCTGTGCCACCGTGAACGACTCCAAGCTGGAAGCGCTGGTTGGGGCAGACAACTCCACACTGAACATGACAGTGGAGTATGAACAGTGCAACATCAAGGTGAGGTAACTCTAGTGGAGTATAACCAATGGAACATCAAGGTGAGGTAACTCTAGTGGAGTATGAACAGTGCAACATGAAGGTGAGGTAACTCTAGCGGAGTATGAACAGTGCAACATCAAGGTGAGGTAACTCTAGCGGAGTATGAACAGTGCAACATCAAGGCCAGGTAACTCTGGTGGAGTATGAACAGCAACATCAAGGTGAGGTAACTCTAGCGGAGTATGAACAGTGCAACATCAAGGCCAGGTAACTCTAGTGGAGTATGAACAGTCCAAACATCAAGGTGGGGTAACTCTAGTGGAGTATGAACAGTCCAAACATCAAGGTGAGGTAACTCTAGCGGAGTATGAACAGTGCAACATCAAGGCCAGGTAACTCTAGTGGAGTATGAACAGTGCAAACATCAAGGTGGGGTAACTCTAGCGGAGTATGAACAGTCCAAACATCAAGGTGAGGTAACTCTAGCGGAGTATGAACAGTGCAACATCAAGGCCAGGTAACTCTAGCGGAGTATGAACAGTGCAACATCAAGGTGAGGTAACTCTAGCTGAGTATGAACAGTGCAACATCAAGGTGAGGTAACTCTAGCGGAGTATTACCAATGCAACATCAAGTTGAGGTAACTCTAGCGGAGTATGAACAGCAACATCAAGTTGAGGTAACTCTAGCTGAGTATGAACAGTGCAACATCAAGTTGAGGTAACTCTAGCGGAGTATGAACAGTGCAACATCAAGGTGAGGTAACTCTAGTGGAGTATGAACAAGTGGAACATCAAGGCGAGGTAACTCTAGCGGAGTATGAACAGCAACATCAAGGTGGGGTAACTCTAGCGGAGTATGAACAGCAACATCAAGGTGGGGTAACTCTAGCGGAGTATGAACAGTGCAACATCAAGGTGAGGTAACTCTAGCGGAGTATGAACAGTGCAACATCAAGGCGAGGTAACTCTAGCGGAGTATGAACAGTGCAACATCAAGGTGAGGTAACTCTAGCGGAGTATAACCAATGCAACATCAAGGTGAGGTAACTCTAGCGGAGTATGACCAGTGCAACATCAAGGTGAGGTAACTCTAGCGGAGTATGAACAGTGCAATATCAAGGTGAGGTAACTCTAGCGGAGTATAACCAATGCAATATCAAGGCCAGGTAACTCTAGCGGAGTATGACCAGTGCAACATCAAGGTGAGGTAACTCTAGCGGAGTATGAACAGCAACATCAAGGTGAGGTAACTCTAGCGGAGTATGAACAAGTGGAACATCAAGGCGAGGTAACTCTAGCGGAGTATGAACAGCAAAATCAAGGTGGGGTAACTCTCAGTATAGTCTGCTCGTTACCTAGGGTGTGGGGTCAGGGGGAGATGGCACCCCGACCTGGCAAGCATTATGCAACAGAAAAAAAGAAACATTATATAATGCTGCAGTATTTGCACAGGCATCTCTTCCACAGAAAAAAAGAAAAATATACAATGCTGCAGCATTTGCATAGGTATCTCCTCCACAGAAAAAAGAAAAATATACAGTGCTGCAGTATTTGCATAGGTATCTCCTCCACAGAAAAAAGAAAAATATACAATGCTGCAGTATTTGCATAGGTATCTCCTCCACAGAAAAAAAAAAAATATATATATATATAATGCTGCAGTATTTGCATAGGTATCTCCTCCACAGAAAAAAATATATATAATGCTGCAGAATTTGCATAGGTATCTCCTCCACAGAAAAAAGAAAAATATATAATGCTGCAGTATTTGCACAGGCATCTCCTCCACAAAAAAAAAAATATATATATAATGCTATCTCCTCCACAAAAAAAAGAAAAATATATAATGCTGCAGTATTTGCATAGGTATCTCCTCCACAGAAAAAAAATATATATAATGCTGCAGTATTTGCATAGGTATCTCCTCCACAGAAAAAAAATATATATAATGCTGCAGTATTTGCATAGGTATCTCCTCCACAGAAAAAAGACAAATATATATATGCTGCAGTATTTGCATAGGCATCTCCTCCACAGAAAAAAGAAAAATATACAATGCTTCAGTATTTGCATAGGTATCTCCTTCACAGAAAAAAGAAAAATATACAATGATGCAGTATTTGCATAGGTATCTCCTCCACAGAAAAAAGAAAATATATAATGCTGCAGTATTTGCATAGGTATCTACTCCACAGAAAAAAGAAAATATATAATGCTGCAGTATTTGCACAGGCATCTCCTCCAATTTTATTCCCGTGCAGTCAAGGTTCCATCTTCATTTGAAGACAGACAAACAGACAGGCTGACAGACAGACGGACAGACAGGCTGACAGACAGACGGACAGACAGACAATGAAATGTCGCCACAGCCTAAAGACAATAGCCTCGTCTAGACAACATAGAAAATAATGACAATTAGCTCAAATTCATAGCAAGAAAGTCAATTATTTGAATACACGGAATTTCTAACTGAAGATAGCCGGCGTGCGGTGAACGCATCTGTCAAAACAAGCCGAATTTGGACAGGTATTTTGTATACTGACAGGTATTTTGTATACTGACAGGTATTTTGTATACTGACAGGTATTTTGTATACTGACAGGTATTTTGTATACTGAAGGTATTGTAACTAGGATAAAAAGGAACAAACCAACAAAACAAAACAAGTTAGTTTTCACTCCCAGTTTAACAAGGTAAGTGTTTGATCGTTCTTCGTTTTCATTTTCCTCAATGTTGTTTATCTTGCCCGAAGAAGACCTAAAAGGTCGAAACGCATCGTGTTTTGTCTGTCATTTGTTCGGTTGGTTTCAACGTGGATGACGGCAGGCGGAAATTGAAGCAAGTGCGAGAACAGAATGTCTGAGCCGCCAAACGAATGATGAAACTAATCATAAAACACACAACGCGATTCGACCTATTGAGTCTGCTTCACGCAGGACAAATAACATTAAATCCAACGAAAACTAACGATGAAGAGAAAGTTTCATAACTCTTCGATGCATTTGTCTGTTCCTGGCTTTGGCAAGCCAGTAATTCTTTTTTTTTCTCTCAAAACAAAACAAGCTGAAAAAGGAGCACATCGTGTTTTTTTTTTTTTTCTCCTTTGCTTTCAAAAGATGGCAACACAAAAACACCGATTTTCTGGACACTGTAGCATCCATATTGAACCTGATGACATGGGCATTGAAACTGATATCAGTATATGGTGTGGAATAAACTGATATCAGTATATGGTATGGAATAAACTGATATCAGTATATGGTGTGGAATAAACTGATATCATACATGGAATAAACTAGTATTAATATCTGGTATGGAATAAAAATGTGTAATGTTTAACCCAATCTAAA
>JAFLJL010016686.1:27500-35000 GCA_018398815.1 Conus ventricosus
GCGCGGTCCCAACAGCGCAAGCTTCAGGTGAAACCCCGGGAGGAGAGAACACGGAAGGAACTGGAAGGAAAGAAGAAAGGGTACTGGAACCCCGCAGTCAGTAGGGTCTGAAATTTGCTGCTTAATCCTAACAGCCACTCGCATGGTGGGCGAGGGGAGGTGTATGCTGAATACATTAGTAACACCAACTCAACACAGACCTGAGCATAACACAATAAACAAACCAAATGAGGAATGTTCACGAAAGGTCTCCTCACACGAAGCAGGTAAGAGGTTACATTAACAGGCTAAACAAACGATTTATATCTTCATCCTTCCCTCACTCACGTTCAACATTTTCCTTTCTTAGGAACTGAACTAATACAGCAACCATTGCTTTATAACTGCCACCACATTTGCAAATAATAATAATTCAATGGCACGATTATCCTCACATTTTATAGTAACATTTCAAAAACAACAATTCTCCAACCACGCATCCAAACGACTAATCATGCGTACGCACGCTCGCAAACATAAAAACTCGTTCCCCTTGCAAACACAAACAGACGGTGGCTGAAGAATAAGAGACCGGCGATTGTGACAGGGGCGGACGAGCGAGACCAAGCAAGTTCCAACCCTGAATCACCAGGTTCTCCCCCATCCCCGCCGACTACCGCATCACCAGATGCATAAAAAGGAGAAAGACTTTTGGATATAATTTTGACTGGCCAGGTTAAAGATTGAATTAACCAGAAAAAGTGGTCTCAAACAATATTTCTTTTATAATTTTGAAAACCAAAAGAAATTGCGCAAAAGAGAAGAATTAGCCGGCTAACAACAACAAAAACAAACAAACCACGAAACTGATGCTTACCAGCTACCCGTGGGTGACCCAAAAGTGGTGGGTCAAGCGACTCTCTGCCCTCTGTCCAGTCGAGAGGACCAGCAGAGCAGATGCGGAAAAGAGATGACGTGATGTGATGTCCCTCCCCTACAGGCCGACTGTAGGAATGAAGGTACCGACCGTACCTTCGACGAAGTGGTAAAGAACCATAACCGGAGCAGGTGCTCCCAGGGACATCTTCCGCTCGAGTGAAGAGAAAACCTGCCTAAGCGATGGCAGCCAACATGCCACGCTACGTCACAGAGTGAGAATACCTCAAGCCAAGAGGAATGCTGCACGTGCGGCAGGTAAAAAGACAGGTAAGAGGCGATAGAGACAGCCAGTTCGAGAGAAAGGTACCAGCCACCCGTGAACCTGCAGGATGAATTGCACGGGCAGTGGAATTAGAGAGAGAGAGAGAAAAAAAAAAACCTAACCTGAGCTGAACGACATTAAGGTGCAAACACACCACACGCCACATTAAGGGACGGATACACGACAACAACAACGACAATAAATAAATGAATAATTCCACCACCCTAGATGGGTCAACCGTCATAGGCCTCGTGACAAACTCGTGACAAACCCCCCTTCTAAAAGCATCTGTTTCTCTGAGATACAGTGCTCCTTTGAACCTTGACGCATGTGCAAATTCACAACAATGGGACCGAACCCAACCCTCTGTAATCGACAGAGTACGATAAATCCAATACAAACATTCCACGATAGAATTATACAGGGAGATACATAATACTACATTTATCAAACAACTAAGCAAACCTTCAGACAATGAAAGTAGCAATCCGAGACAGGTGATGATTCACTACCGTTAACTGTCACTACACCTGGTACACAGACCAAAAAGGGGACATAACCCTGGCTGAGGGGTATTGTCCCTCTGACTGATCCTCCCAATAGTTATACCGGTTACGGAGCTCGGCTGAGATAGTCAGCATCCGTATTGCTAGAACCCTTGATATGGCGAAAATGACTCTGTAGTTCCACTGCCTAACCCATGAGTCGATGACTGACTGGCCGGATCCGGTCCAGGCACTGGAGAGGATGATGATCGCTCTCCAGTACAAACTTCCGGCCGTACTTCTTCTTGGGTACGCCCGTGCGCGTCCAAATCTGCCAGAGAGCTTCAGCAACAGTAGGGGCATCGATAGTCCTAAGCGGGACAGCCTCTGGGTATCGAGTCGCGTAGTCTACCACTACCAAAATGTAGCGGTGACCGCGATCGGATGGTGGATTAATGGGTCCCACCAGGTCGACACCAACCTTGCTGAATGGCTCCCCAACCAGTGGCACTGATCCTAGGGGAACACGCGTCAAGCGACCCTGAGGCGTTGTCCGTTGGCAGACATTGCAACTGCGGCAGTACTGCCTAACCTGTGAGTTCATCCCCGGCCAGAAAAAGTCCTGTCTTACTCGCTCGAGAGTCCGCTTTGAGCCCATATGACCTGCCATAGGTGAATCATGGGCCTGCCGGAGAACAGATTCTCTCAAGCTTTGGGGAACGACTAGCTGCTTGGCCAACCTATCTGCCTGAGTGAAGACCCTAAAGAGGATTCCCTTGTGGAGCTTAAAGCTCACCTTGGCGTGTCGGGCCAACTGAGCGGGACGATCAACCAGTGGTGGCAGGCGTTGGACATCCAAGTCCCTGGCCTGAAGACGGACCATGGTAGCAGGATCGGCCCTTGCCAGAACCTCGTCAGAGATCGGCTGAAGAACGGGACGCAATTCCTGTTCCTGCTTCTTAGCTTTGGCGCGCGTGGTAACTCCCACACATGCCTGTACGGGCAGATTCGTAGACACAGACTGACTGCGTCCGTCTGCAAAGGTGATAGTATTCCCTATGAGAAGGGAATACAGAGGTCGCTCCACCGCGATGGCCCATACTTCGCCACAGAAGTAGGGGGTGGAGATAGGAATGAGTACAGAAGGACGGGTGGAGGTAAAACAAGTTTCCAACCCGCACACATCGTAACTGGCGCCCCGCTGAGCCTCAGGGGAAACCAAATCCTTATCCACAAAGAGCGTTGATGCTCCCGAATCTCTGATGGAGTCGACCAAGGAAGAACCAACAACAGAAAGAAACACTGGACACTCTGTACCACCAGAAGCTGGGATGGACCCCACGTTAGCCGAGGCACGAGGACGCTGGAAAGGACTAGCCCCGTGACTACCGGCGGCTTTAGGACAATCCTTCCTAATGTGGCCGGGACAACCACAAAGAAAACACAGTCGGGGTGCTGAGGTCCCCGATGAACTGCCTGCCTTGTTCGACCCGCTAGCAGTCGTCGGCGCCTTATTGCCACTAAATCCTGTGAGGGTTCTCAGTTCAGTTCAGTTCAGTGGTTTATTTAATGTCTTTTCATCGCCAGATGATATTAGACACTTAAAAAAAAAAAAAAAAAAAAAAAAACACCCTCCACACTTAACATATCATCAACATTAGTACTTTCAAACCCACATCTGATATATGCATATTGACATGAGTGTAATAAATACCCTAGCGGTACACAAAGTTGTTGATCTTTATAAAAAATTTGCAACCTGTGACTGCGAAATAACCATGGCAATTTCAGCAACATATGAACCATATAAGACAGTATTGACATTTTCAATGTTATTCATCTGAATACCTTTCTCCTCATAGAGTGGGGTCAACACTGAGCATTCAAACAAAAGATGATGTACAGAAATGTTTTCTCTGCATACACAAGAAATACCATGAGAATATTTAGTGTTCCAAGCATTCAACCTTAATTTATGAATTAATCTAACAATGTGCCTTGGGCACAACGGTAAAGTAGCCATTTTTTGACTAGAATTCTGCTTATGCATACATTTTTCCATAATTTGGATTAATTCACAAGAGGATAGATCTAAGGGATTGTTTAGTAAATTTTCCGTCTTTCTGTTTGCTCCTTCTTTTGCAAGACTGTCTGCTATTTCATTCCACTTTATACCACAGTGAGATGGGACCCAACAAAAATCAATTCTTATGCCTTGTGTAATGAAACAATGCAGGAGATGTTTTATTTCAAAAAGCAAATCTTTTCTAGCTTTGCAGTCCCAACGCTCTAATGACTGTAAAACTGATTTGGAATCAACACAAAGTAAAATTTGATAGAAAGCAATTGATGTATCATATATGTAAGTCAAAGCCTTCAGTAATTGCATATAATTCTGAGGTATAGATTGAAAACCCCTTTCCTACATAATATGATTTCCTGACATTTAAGGTTGGTATTATAAAGCCTGAACCACTGTCAGAGGATTCCATTACCGACCCATCTGTAAACACTTTTAGATGATTTGGATAGCTGTTTTCTAGATGTTCACGAACTTCAGTTGTTTAAAATATTTACATTATCACTTTTCTTTACCAAAGTGTATTTGTAATCAAAAGAAGCATTTAGGTGCTCCCAAGGAGGCATTGGAGGTACTGCAGGAAATTCTGGTATAGCAGTAATATCAATATTACAATGTGACATAAAGTCAGATGTGTAGTTTCTAATTGGTTGAATGTAAGATATGTTTTTAGACCTCCTAGGAAAATCTTTACTGGAATCAATCCTGTGAGGGTCTTCCTGTCCGTATCTGGGCGATGCCATAAGCTCTACGGGCTTCAGCAAACACCTCAGCGGTATGAATCGCAGCCGCGAAATCCTGTGGGGCTGTCTCGCCTATACGGATCCTCAACTCTGGGGACACGGTGTTGGTAAGCTGTTCGATGAGAATCAGATCCTCAAGCTCCAGCTTAGCCAACTGACGCTAGTACCCTAGCGTTTTGCGCAGCCTATCTCCAAACTGCACGAAAGTCTCGTCGTTATTCTTTTTCATGGACCTGAACTTCCTCCTGTACGTCTCTGGGGTAAGGTGGAAACGTTACGCAGAGCCAACTGCATGTCTGCATAAGACGCGCCTTCATTTAGAGTGAGCACACACTCCCTTGCAGCACCTGATAATCCAGAAAAAAGGTGCATGGCCTTTTGTTCCTCAGACAATTGGTACGAACTTGCTACCTTGTCAAAATGCTCCAAGAACATATCAATGTCCTCACTAGGTCTGAACTCTGGAAGCTTTAATTTTGGGCCTCTAAGTCTATCACTTGCCCGTTGATTAACCCCCTGATTTACAGATGCGGGACCCCGCAAAAGAAGTTGTTCCTCTTTCCCTACGCAGAGCTTCCTGTCTGGCAGCCTCCTCTCTACGCAGAGCTTCCTGTCTGGAAACCTCTTCCCTACGCGAGTTTCCTCTTCCCTACGCTGATCTAACTCCTCCTGACGGAGGGCTTCCTGTCTGGCAGCCTCCTCTCTACGTAAAGCTTCCTGTCTGGCAGCCTTCTCTCTACGTAAAGCTTCCTGTCTGGCAGCCTCCTCCCTACGCCGAGTTTCCTCCTCCCTACGCCGGGTTTCCTCCTCCCTACGCAAAGCTACCTTTTCCCCGACGCAGAGTTTCCTGCGTATCTAACTCTTCCCGATGGAGGGCTCTATCCTCTCGTCGCTGTCGCTCCAAAAACATCAGGACAGAGGCGATATCCTGGGCGGGATTCACCACTCCCGACATGGGAGGATGTCCCGTTTGACCTGTCCCTTGGGTCTCGACTTTCCCATGAGGAAAGTCTCCCAGGGCATATTCCTTACGAGGGGAGCATGGAGAGGAGAAGGTTTCGGTCTCTGCGACCCCACAGAAGCCCACAGTTGCTTAACCATACTCTGACGCATCGAGCGGACGCGTCAGGTGGGGTCTTGACAGAAAGATCCCCAGCGAAGAAGTAGTGAAAGTCCCCGCTGGGACTATCGGCTACAGCACTGGAATAAGTAGAAGTCACTGTAGTCGAAGTATGGTACTAATAGTAGGGACTACATTTTGAAGACCTTTCTTCTTCGACGCACGAGTCGCCATACCACCAGCACCGGACGTTGCCATGACAACTATATCCTACGGTTCTCAAATACAGGGAAAAGACAATTCCATTTGAAAGACAGATACCGCACGGATATGTCACGTCTCTTGGTGACTGACTGAGAAACAGCAAATAAAAAAAAAATGTCAACGTACAATGTCCCGGCTGCTCCCACTCTGGCAACACCGCGCTCCACAACACGAGCAACAGTGCGGTGGGGCTCACCGAAAAAATATATATATGTCCAGGCTGCTCCCACTCTGGCAACACCGCGCTCCACAACACGAGCAACAGTGCGGTGGGGCCCTCACCGACAAAAAAAAAATATATATATATAAAAAGGAATCCGGAGAAAGAAAAATGTGACACTAACGTCCGATACACCCACCTGTACTCAATAACCACCTGGTAAGAAAACTGGTTAACTACAAAACAGGAATGGCAGGACTGAGTGGCAACAGAAAGGGAAGTCTCACGGCCGTATCTGCGTGAGGCACCCGGCGGAAAGAGGTCTGGACGCGGTTGATTCCCTTCGTCTCAACTCGACTCCCCAGTCACACCAGATGTTCCTTCAGGCCACCAAAAGACTCTCTACACGCTAGAGTCACCCAGCCAACCACCCACAAACAAACACGACAAACTGACTAAACATATACAAAACAGACAGAACTGGACAGGCACTCCACGAAACGGAGAGAGACAGTCAGAACCCTTCAAATCCTGGACGAGCCCCCACAAATGTCACGACCGACCTCTGGAGGTCTGCCCTGACAGAATCGGTCTAGATGGGAGTGAAGGGAGTGACCGACCTCACACCCTCGCAAGAGACCACACAAGAAAGATTACAATACAATACACCATTTATTCACACCAGCACACACATAGTCACAAATAAGCATTCCCAAAACACACAACATGCACAATCACAATTAAGCATTTCAACACACCCAACATACACATAGTCACAAACAAGCATTTCACCGCACACAACATAACCATAATCATAAATAATCATTTCCAACACATATTCCTTTCCGTGCTTCATGTGGTTCCCCCACACCTCTGTCTCTCCAAAGTCCTCTGAGAGTACCGTGTCGACTCAGGTGCCCCAAACCGGGTCTGTTCCCGAACAGAGTCTTTCAATGCCGACACCCCCGACACACACACACACACCCAAATTGCACGACACAGAGCGAACCACACTGGTGACATGGGTTGTAGGAAGTCCAAGGACAGTGGAGAACGCGTCCTGTGGGACGAGGCGTTGTCGCTGAAGGTCCCGGACAGGGGTTAGGACCATCCAGAGAAGTCCACGCGCTCCTCACACTGCGCGGCCCCAACAGCGCAAGCTTCAGGTGAAACCCCGGGAGGAGAGAACACGGAAGGAACTGGAAGGAAAGAAGAAAGGGTACTGGAACCCCGCAGTCAGTAGGGTCTGAAATTTGCTGCTTAATCCTAACAGCCACTCGCATGGTGGGCGAGGGGAGGTGTATGCTGAATACATTAGTAACACCAACTCAACACAGACCTGAGCATAACACAATAAACAAACCAAATGAGGAATGTTCACGAAGGTCTCCTCACACGAAGCAGGTAAGAGGTTACATTAACAGGCTAAACAAACGATTTATATCTTCATCCTTCCCTCACTCACGTTCAACATTTTCCTTTCTTAGGAACTGAAACTAATACAGCAACCATTGCTTTATAACTGCCA
>JAFLJL010016687.1:5000-12500 GCA_018398815.1 Conus ventricosus
GTCCCTATTGACATCAATAGTGTTGCCAGTCTCCATTCCCATCAATAGTGTTGCCAGTCCCTATTGACATCAATAGTGTTGCCAGTCTCCATTCCCATCAATAGTGTTGCCAGTCCCTATTGTCATCAATAGTGTTGCCAGTCTCCATTCGCATCAATAGTGTTGCCAGTTCCCGTTGTATAAATAGTGTTGCCAATGCCTGTTGTCATCACTAGTTTTGCCAGTCTCCATTCCCATCAATAGTGTTGCCAGTCCCTGTTGCCGTCAATAGTGTGGCCAGTCCCCGTTGTCATCATAGTGTTGCCAGTGCCTGTTGTCATCAATAGTGTTGCCAGTGCCTGTTGTCATCAATAGTGTTGCCAGTCCCTGCTGTCATCAATAGTGTTGCCAGTGCCTGTTGTCATCAATAGTGTTGCCAGTCTCCATTCCCATCAATAGTGTTGCCAGTCCCCGTTGTCATCAATAGTGTTGCCAGTCCCTCTTGTCATCAATAGTGTTGCCAGTCCCTGTTGTCATCAATAGTGTTGCCAGTCCCTGTTGTCATCAATAGTGTTGCCAGTCTCCATTCGCATCAATAGTGTTGCCAGTCCCTGTTGTCATCAATAGTGCTCCCAGTCCCTGTTGTCATCAATAGTGTTGCCAATGCCTGTTGTCATCACTAGTTTTGCCAGTCTCCATTCGCATCAATAGTGTTGCCAGTCCCTGTTGTCATCATTAGTGTTGCCAGTCCCTGTTGACATCAATAGTGTTGCCAGTCCCTGTTGTCATCAATAGTGTTGCCAGTACCCGTTGACATCAATAGTGTTGCCAGTCCCTGTTGTCATCAATAGTGTTGCCAGTCCCTGTTGACATCAATAGTGTTGCCAGTCCCCGTTGTCATCAATAGTGTTGCCAGTGCCTGTTGCCATCGATAGTCTTGCCAGTCCCTGTTGACATCAATAGTGTTGCCAGTCCCTGTTCCCATCAATAGTTTTGCCAGTGCCTGTTGTCATCAATAGTGTTGCCAGTCCCTGTTGTCATCATTAGTGTTGCCAGTCCCTGTTGCCGTCAATAGTGTTGCCAGTGCCTGTTGTCATTAATAGTGTTGCCAGTGCCTGTTGTCATCAACAGTGTTGCCAGTCCCTGTTCCCATCAATAGTGTTACCAGTCCCTGTTGTCATCAATAGTGTTGCCAGTCCCTGTTCCCATCAATAGTCTTGCCAGTGCCTGTTGTCATCAATAGTGTTGCCAGTCCCTGTTGTCATCAATAGTGTTGCCAGTCCTCGTTGTCATCAATAGTGCTGCCAGTCCTCGTTGTCATCAATAGTGTTGCCAGTGCCTGTTGACGTCAAGAGTGTTGCCAGTCCCTGTTGACGTCAATAGTGTTGCCAGTCCTCGTTGTCATCAATAGTGTTGCCAGTCCTTGTTGTCATCAATAGTGTTGCCAGTGCCTGTTGACGTCAATAGTGTTGCCAGTCCTCGTTGTCATCAATAGTGTTGCCAGTCCTCGTTGTCATCAATAGTGTTGCCAGTCCTCGTTGTCATCAATAGTGTTGCCAGTGCCTGTTGACGTCAATAGTGTTGCCAGTCCTCGTTGTCATCAATAGTGTTGCCAGTGCCTGTTGACGTCAATAGTGTTGCCAGTCCCTGTTGACGTCAATAGTGTTGCCAGTCCCTGTTGTCATCAATAGTGTTGCCAGTCCCTGTTCCCATTAATAGTGTTGCCAGTCCCTGTTGTCATCAATAGTGTTGCCAGTCCCTGTTGTCATCAATAGTGTTGCCAGTCCCTGTTGTCATCAATAGTGTTGCCAGTCCCTGTTCTCATCAATAGTGTTGCCAGTCCCTGTTGTCATCAATAGTGTTGCCAGTCCTTGTTGTCATCAATAGTGTTGCCAGTCCCTGTTGTCATCAATAGTGTTGCCAGTCCCTATTGACATCAATAGTGTTGCCAGTCCCTGTTGTCATCAATAGTGTTGCCAATCCCTGTTGACATCAATAGTGTTGCCAGTCCCTATTGACATCAATAGTGTTGCCAGTCCTTGTTGTCATCAATAGTGTTGCCAGTCCCTATTGTCATCAATAGTGTTGCCAGTCCCTGTTGTCATCAATAGTGTTGCCAGTCCCTGTTGACATCAATAGTGTTGCCAGTCCCCGTTGTATAAATAGTGTTGCCAATGCCTGTTGTCATCACTAGTTTTGCCAGTCACCATTCTCATTAATAGTGTTGCCAGTGCCTGTTGCCATCAATAGTGTTGCCAGTGCCTGTTGACGTCAATAGTGTTGCCAGTCCCTGTTGTCATCAATAGTGTTTTTTTTTGTTTGTTTTTTTCATTTTCTTGCCTTTGCCAGAACCTTATCGACACTGACCCCGTCAGAAACATGCACGCGAGAGAGAGAAAAAACACACACACACGCACACACACACGCGTGCACGCGCACGCGCACACACACACACACACACACACACACACACACACACACACACACTGTCACGACCGACCCCTGGAGGTCTGCCCTGACACGATCGGTCTAGATGGAGTGAAGGAGTAACTGAACTCACACGCCCCGCAAGAGACCACACAAGAAAGATTACGATACAACACCCCATTTATTCACACCAACACACACATAGTCACAAATAAGCATTCCAACACACACAACATGCACAATCACAATCAAGCATTTCAACGCACACAACATACACGCAATCAAGCATTTCAACACACACAACATACCCATAGTCACAAACAAGCATTTCAACGCACACAATATAACCATAATCATAAATAAGCATTTTCAGCCCACATTCCCTTCCGTGCTTCATGTGGTTCCCCCACACCCCTGCCTCTCCAAAGTCCACTGTGAGCACCGAGTCGCATCAAGTGCCCCAAACCGGGTCGGTTCTTGAACGAAGTGTCTTTCAATGCCGACACCATTGACACACACACACACCCGAACTGCACGACACAGATCGAACCACACTGGTGACACGGGCTGTAGGAAGTCCGAGGACCGCGGAGAACGCGTCCCGTGGGACGAGGCGTTGTCGCTGAAGGTCCCGGACAGGGCCAGGATCCTCCAGCAAAGTCCACGTGCTTCTCAACCAGTGCGCGGCCCCAACAGCGCAAGCTTCGGGTGAATCCCCCCGGAGGAGAGAAAACGGAAGGAACTGGAAGGAAAGAAGAAAGGGTACTGGAACCCCGCAGTCAGTACGGTCTGGCATATGCTGTTAAATCCTAACAGCCCCTCGCATGATGGGCGAGGGGAGGCTTGCCGAACACATCAATATCACCAGCCCAACACAGACCCGAGCATAACACAGTAAACAAACCAACTGAGGAATGTTCGCTAAAGGTCTCCTCACACGAAGCAGGCAAGAGACTGCATTAAATTAACAGGCTATAAAACGAATAGGAATTTATGTCTTCATCCTTCCTTCATTCACGTTCAACATTTTCCTTTCTTAGGAACTGAACTAATACAGCAACCAT
Organism: Conus ventricosus; assembly: GCA_018398815.1. NCBI lineage: Eukaryota > Metazoa > Mollusca > Gastropoda > Neogastropoda > Conidae > Conus > Conus ventricosus. The sequence goes on from JAFLJL010016687.1 coordinate 8,471, forward strand.
TGCTTTATAACTGCCACCACATTTACAAATAATCATAATTCAATGGCACAATTATCCCCACATTTTATAGCAACATTTCAAAATGACACAATTCTCCAACCATGCATCCAAACGACTAATCATGCGCACGCACGCTCGCAAACATAAAACTCGTTCCCCTTGCACACAAACAGACGGTGGCCGAAGAACAAGAGACCGGTGATTGTGACAGGGGCGGACGAGCGAGACCAAGCAAGTTCCAACCCTGAATCACCAGGTTCTCCCCCATCCCCACCGACTACCGCATCACCAGATGCATAAAAGGAATAAAGAATTTTGGATATAATTTTGACTGGCCAGGTTAAAGATTGAATTAACCAGAGAAAAGTGGTCTCAAACAATATTTCTTTTATAATTTTGAAAACCAAAAGAAATTGCGCAAAAGAGAAGAATTAGCTGGCTAACAAAAAAACAACAAACAAACCACGAAACTGATGCTTACCAGCTACCCGTGGCTGACCCAAGTGGCGGGTCAAGCGACTCTCTACCCTCTGTCCAGTCGAGAGGACAGCAGAGCAGATGCGGAAAAGAGATGACGTGATGTCCCTCCCCTACAGGCCGACTGTAGGAATGAAGGTACCGACCGTACCTTCGACGAAGTGGTGAAGAACCAGAACCGGAGCAGGCGCTCCCAGAGACATCTTCCGCTCGAGTGAAGAGAAAACCTGCCTAAACGATGGCAGCCAACATGCCACGCTACGTCACAGTGAGAATACCTCAAGCCTAAGAGGAATGATGCACGTGCGGCAGGTAAAAAGACAGGCGAGTGGCCGATAGAGACAGCCAGTTCAAGCGAAAGGTACCAGCCACCCGTGAACCTGCAGGATGAATTGCACGGGCAGTGGAATTAGAGAGAGAGAGAGAGAGAGAAAGTAAACCTAACCTGAGCTGAGCTACATTAAGGTGCAACCACACCACAACCACATTAAGGGATGGATACACGACAACAACGACGACAATAAATAAATGAATAATTCCACCACCCTAGATGGGTCAATCGTCATAGCCTCGTGACAAACTCGTGACACACACACACACACACACACACACACACACACTCACACACGCACACACACATGTATGCAGATACATACATACATACATACATACATACATACATACATACATACATACATACATACATACATACATACACACATGCATCATACATACATACATACATGCATACATGCATACATACATACATACATACATACATACATACATACGTATATATACGCATGCCCGCGCGTACCCCACAAACACACGTATACATATGGAGTTGGTTTTCACACGCCTTACAGGCTGAGTGCATTTCGCTCCTGTGTATTGTGGAATTTTGACGTCTGGACGTGCTGTATTGCTGTGATTTTTGTGTACGAGTTTCGTGATGGACTGGCCAATGTGTATGTGGTGGTATAGTGCTCCCTTGTTTCTTAGATTGACCGTTTTTTGGACGTTTGTGCTTACATACATTTCTGTGTTAAACTTTCACCAGCCGCCATTCGCTGTTCAAATTTTCAACCCGCACGTGCAACATGCATGGATTTTCAGTGAGGTGCGGCATCGTGCTGTGACAGGTCAGTGTGTTTCAATTCAGTACACACGCGTGCAACTGTTGTCAGTGAGTGCTGCGCCTTTGACATCTGCCCTGACCTCTCGACTCCGCGAACTCGGCATTGGTTACGCCTTGCCACGCCAGCGCACTCGACACGGTGACAGACGTAAACAAAGGAAAATTCCGGTGATTGTGTCCCCTAGACTGCTAACAAAAAAATCCTCGTTAGTCAACTTTGGAAACCTGATCCGAATCAAGACTCTCCCTCAAACCCAAACTACTCCTGCTTCATTTATGTCTGTGTGTTCTTTTATCGCTCAGTCCGCAGCAAAGAAAGAAAAGATGCCTGTAATAAACTCTTTCATTCTGGACAATGCCCCTGACCTTTTCTGCATCACGGAATCATGGCTACGTCCTCAGGGCGATGAACCAAAATACAAAGGACTGGCCCCACCAGGATACTGCACTCTGTCTTTCCCCCGTCCCTCACGTGGTGGTGGCATTGCCATCATTATGAGAGAGTGTCTGTCCCCCAACGTCAAAGTCCAGTCTGACTTACCATTTCAACACTCTACATTTGAAATAGTGCACCTCATCATCACCCTTTCACAGCATTCTATTAACTTGTTAACCCTTTACCGCCCACCCCCAAACAGGAAAAATAAATTGGCTGAAAAAGAATTCTTTTCTGAACTTCCAGACCTCTTGGACTATTGTAATAGTTTGAAGGGAAATCTTCTGATTGTTGGCGACGTCAATTATCATCTAGACCAGCCCTCTCACCCCTCCACTGCCAAACTCCTTGACATGCTGAACACATACGGTCTCGCCCAGTCGGTGGATGCTCCAACCCATTGTCGTGGTCATACGCTGGACTGGGTCGGGTGCCGCCAGGATGATGCCCTTATACAGTCGACCACGGTGGACAAAACGTTACCGTCAGACCACTACTGTGTGGTTGTGGAGCTATCTGTGCCTAGGCCCTCCACCCTGCCTAGGTATGTGGAGAAGAGGAGGCTGGCTGACATCAACATCTCTTTTAGGGATGATTTGAGGACCTCCCTGGACTCCGCCCCCCAGCCCCTCACCCCTCATCAGCTGGACCTGTGTCTCCAGGACACCCTCAACACCTACGCCCCTGCCAAACGCTGCAAGGTGACGAATCGTCCGTCCTGCCCGTGGTACAGCGCTGCAGCCGACCGATCAAAGCTGCCAAGGCCGATCGACGGAGAGCTGAGCGCCAGTGGGACAGATCTGGCCTTCATGTCCATAAAGAAATATTCAACAAGAAGAAACATTTTGTAGAAAGAATTGTGTTTAATGCTCAATCTTCCTTCTTTTCAATGAAAATATTAGATTGTAAGACGTCTGCCTGCTCAGCTTTATCAGCTCACAAACAGTTTGCTTGGCAGGAAAAGTAATGCTGTGCCCCCGACTGTTTTCACTCCTTCCGAACTCCCCATCCTTTTCTCTGACTTTTTCAATACCAAAATCAAAACAATCAGAGACAATCTGAACAGTTCAAATTTTACTGGATCCCCCCTAGATAGTGATCGTTCTTTTTCAGGCCAACCTTTGACTGTTTTCAGTTCTGTGACTGAGGATGAGGTAAGAAAAGTGATAGTTAGTTCGCCTAGAAAATCATGTGACTTTGACCCATTGCCTGCATCTATCCTGTTCCGCTGTGTTGATGTTTTGCTCCCCTTCATAACCCATGTCATAAATGCTTCCCTCTCGTCGGGCGTTTTTCCCCAAGAATACAAATCTGCTGTTGTTCGTCCCCTTCTCAAAAAGCCTTCCCTGGATCCACATTCACTCAAAAAGTACAGACCTGTCTCGAATCTCTCCTTCCTTGCAAAGGTCCTCGAGAAAATCGTGCTTGCTCAGCTCTCAGTTCATCTTACTCAAAATGAGTTGAATGACCCTCACCAGTCTGCTTACAGGGCTGGCCATAGCACAGAGACCGCTCTCCTGAAAGTTGTAAAGGATCTTCTTCTTGCCCTTGATGATGACAAAGTCTCCCTTCTCTCTCTTTTAGATCTTTCCGCGGCATTTGACACAATTGATCATGACATTCTCCTTTCTAGACTCCAAACTTCTTTTGGCATTCACGGCACTGTTCTTGCGTGGGTTAGGTCCTATCTCAGTGATCGTTCCCAGAGAATTGTTGTCAATGGTCTTTCTTCATCTCCTACACCTGTAACCTGTGGGGTACCGCAAGGTTCCGTCCTTGGGCCGGTTCTGTTTGCTCTGTATGTCAGACCTGTGTCAGACATTATCGATCAGCACTCATTGCTGCATGAGAGTTTTGCTGATGACACTCAGATGTACAAGTCAAGCACTGTATCTCAACTCAAGAATGTTGCCAGTGATGTTAAAAGCTGTTCACAGGATTTAAAGAATTGGATGACTTTGAATAAGTTGCAGCTGAAT
>JAFLJL010016687.1:17500-20000 GCA_018398815.1 Conus ventricosus
CACAGACAGAGAGGGGGTTAGTTACCGCCAAGGACACAGACAAACAGAGAGGGTTAGTCACCGCTAAGGACACAGACAAACAGAGAGGGGTTAGTTACCACCAAGGACACAGACAGACAGAGAGGGGTTAGTTACCGCCAAGGACACAGACAGAGAGGGGGTTGGTTACCACCAAGGTCACAGACAAACAGAGAGGGGGTTAGTCACCGCCAGGGACACAGACAGAGAGGGGTTAGTCACCGCCAAGGACACAGACAAACAAAGTACTGGACACCCCCCTTGATGATTCAAGCATGTTCCGGCGATAGGGGTAAGACCACGAACTCTGTCAAAATCTCTCCCTCCTGTCAACCAATGGATGTGAATCTCATGAACATCATTCGGTTCGACATGCGAAAGTCCACCGGGCGAAACGCGTGGGACCCTATACAAATAGGCCCCTACCCCCCTCTGCCCCCCCCCCCCACCCCCCCACCCCGCCCTCCGCCTCACTCTCCCTGCGCTCTGAAAGTTCCGAGATAGTTCAGAGTTAGTACCTTTGACTATGATTTCTTCTTTTTTTTTTCCGCGTACGCGGGCTGATACTCCTGCTGACATTTCCTGTATAGACAGGTGAGGATTAATCCAATCTACCCAACAAAGGAGTGATTTCTGTCTTTCTTTCCATAGAGTGTCCACAATCATCAAGTCGATTATTCTGACATTTGCGTGTGTATGACCGTTTTTTTATCCCGCCATTAAGGCAGCCATACTCCAGCTTCGGGGAAGGTGCATGCTATGTGTAACGTGTCATCCATACTAACGGCCAAACTGGCCTTCTCTTCCGAAAGTTGGTGATGGGATTTGACGTGTGCGCAAGATGTTGTGCGTGCGTTCACACACGGAACCTCGGTTTATAGTCTCATTCGAAGGACTGAGACTGGACTGAGGACTGGAAATGGAGTCAGAACCAATGTTAACTCCGAGGGAAAAAACACCCTTGTACCGAAACGACCGGCGGAGATTCGAACTCGCAACCCCAGGATCACCGAGATTACGAGTCCGGCACTCTACCACTGAGCTATTCCGGCTTAGTTTAGTTTACAGTGGTGAAACTAATAATGATAATTACAATACTGTTGGCACTGACATACACCAATAGGACAGCCACTACCTTCCATTGGTCCCTGCCCGTATGGAAAGCACGAAGTATGACAGACAGAAAGGAACCACAGGGACGTTGAAAAAAAAAGAAAAGAAGAACAGAGAAGAAAAGCAGCGACATTCAGTCACGCTGAAGGCTTTCCTATATGTATGTAACTCAGTGGCAGAGCGCCGGACTCGGGACGTTCAGACTGTGGTGCCTGCAAGAACAGTGCCTTCGCCAGCGAACGGAGCTCCTACACAGATGAGCAGTAGGAGAACGACTGAGAGATACCACCTGTCCTCTTTCTTGTTGCTCTTTTGTCAAACTGCAGCTGAGACACGCCAGATCAAAAGTGCACACCGAACAAAATATTCACAAGACACCGAAGAGAGAGAGAACGTGACTTATGAACTTGGCTCAGCCCAGCCGACCGCAAAGAGGTTGAACAAGGCTGTCACACCTCAGAATCAAACAATCAGTTCACGTCGTCATGTACCGAGAAGGCAGACTGTGACACGTGAACATGTACTGGTGTGCTCCTGGTGATCGATACCAAAGCCACCCAAACTGAAACCCGTCCACAATATTTCGTCTGCAGTCAGAGCAGGACACCTGCGCACGTGATGTGGTCCCAGACCTCAGGCACCGCAGAGTCTGCTGGAGGTCAGCTCTGTGTTCTGTGAAGGAAGTGTCACCGACTGGCTGTTGGTACGTCCCTCTGCAGGCACCGCAAGTCTGCTGGGGTCAGCTCTGTGTTCTGTGAAGGAAGTGTCACCGACTGGCTGTTGGTACGTCCCTCTGCAGGCACCGCAGAGTCTGCGGAGGTCACACTCTGTGTTCTGTGAAGGAAGTGTCACCGACTGGCTGTTGGTACGTCCCTCTGCTGTTGGCTAGCTGGAACTTGTTGGCCTCCACGGGTAAATGCCGTCATAAGCATCGATCAGTCAGCAGTTAAGAGTCCACAGTACCCGTGAACGAAGCGAATGTGCATGAGAGAAGAGAGAGAGAGAGAGAGAGAGAGAGAGAGAGAGAGAGAGAGAGGAGAGAGAGAGAGAGAAGAGAGAGAGAGAGAGAGAAAGAGAGAGAGAAAGAGAGAGAGTGAGAGAGAGAAAGAGAGAGAGACAGAGAGAGAGAGAGAAAAACAGACAGACAGAGACAGAGACGGAGGGGGGGGGAGAATAATCTATTCCTTTATAGGTCATGGCCCCGTAAGAGAGCGAGAGAGAGAGAGAGACAGACAGACAGACAGACAGACAAACGGACACACAGACAGACACACAGACAGAGACAAAGACAGAGGGGGTGGGAAGAATAATTTATTGGTTCTTCTTCCGCGTATTTCTTCCGCGTACGCAGGCTGATATCGCGGACACT
>JAFLJL010016687.1:25000-26033 GCA_018398815.1 Conus ventricosus
GTGGAGGATCAAGATGGCAGTCATCACGACCGGGATGTACGAGCCAGGTTGGAGGGGCAAGGTGTGAGAGTGGCCAACGACTCACCAGGAAGCAGGCCGGCATCGTTGCGGAGGCGAAGAAGGAGGGGAAGGTTGCATTTTCAGGCGAGGAAAGTGATGGTGGTGCCAAGGCCTGATCCCAGGACTTACGCTGAAGTAGCAGCAGCAAAAAACAACGACGCCAACGCCGGAGATACGTCAACAACAACCCGACCACGGAACAGCCCAAGTACAACGCATCACGTCGCGGAGGTCTGAGGGCACAGGTCACGACATCAGCGGGGGGCATCGGCGAGGTGAAGATTCTCCTCGCTCCAACAGGGAGAGTCGACGTAACAGCGCGCGAGGTGGACATGGCAGTGCACATGATGGATACGGCAGTACACGCGGTGGATACGGCAGTACACGCGGTGGATACGGCAGTACACGCGGCGGATGCGGTAGTGCACGTGGTGGATACGGCAGTGCATGTGATGGTGAGAGCGGTTTGCACGCGGTGGTGAGAAGAGAACAGTAATATGCCGACTCTACGCCACTTTCGCCCTCACCCAGTTTTCGGGCGAAAGTGACCTAGAATCAGCATATTACTGTTCTCTGACAAGTAAGACTTCAATACACAAAAATAACGATTATCTACAAACAAACATACTGTGCAGGGTTATCTGTTTTCAATACTAATTTACTAAACTTTTCAGATTTCAGTTTTTGCTTAATCCTGTGTTTTTCTGATCGTTTTCAATAACATCATTTTCACGCAAACATTCTTCAAATGAGTCTCTGTCTTTCATGTAAAATAACTACAGTCTTTAAACTGTTCTCTAAAGTCTTTTAAAACCGAGTTATATTTCTGGCATAAAATCCACACACTTATCCCAGCATGTCTTCCGCTGAAAGCTAGTTTCGACAAAGTGTTTCTTTTTTTAACTATGTCTCTTTCTGCCGAACAGTCATCTATAATAAATAGTGTCTGCGTTCCTTCAAAGCAGTTTTAAAA
>JAFLJL010016688.1:5000-50954 GCA_018398815.1 Conus ventricosus
GGGGGTAGGGTGGGGGAGGAATGGCATGGGGAAGGGAGATGGGGAGTAGGGAGACGTAGGTGTGTCTGTTGAGTGTTGTTGCGTGCGCGCGCGCGCGGCGCGCGCGCGTGTGTGTGGTGTGTGTTGTTGTGTGCTGTGTGTGGTGTGTTGTGTGCTAGGGTGTGTGTGTGTCGAGTGCCCCGCCCCCGCGCGCCCGCGCGTGCGAGCGCCATTTCTGGACCGGCCTGTCCATCTGACAGCTTAAACTTGCTAGCCCTCAATATGCCCTCCTCTCTGTCTACTAACCGTCACAAATGGACTCCAGTTCCTTCACAATCATCAGGCCAAGGCCCAGCTGTGTAAGGCAAATATGTTCAGCTCTAAGATCCCGACACATAGCAAAGAAGTTGTTCACTAATCATCAGCCAAGGCCAGCAGAGTAGGCAAAATGACAGCTCTAAACATCCCCGGCACATAGCAAGGTAGTGCTTCAGAATCATCAGCCAAAGTCCAGCAGAGTGGACAAAATGACAGCATTAAGATCCCCGGCACATTGCAAAGAACACTACACATCCTGGGACGACAGGAACCAAGGGGATTCATCTTCTGGTAGGACTAGACAACATGGACCAATCTATGCTTACCTGAGACAGACGTTTGGTACCAGGACAGAGCTTGTTTACTGGGACAGATAGAGTTGGATCTGGACAGTACAGTTTGGTACTAGACCAGTCCCACAGTTTGGTTACGGACAGTCACAGTTTGGTACTGGACAGTCACAGTTGGTACTAGACAGTCAGTTTGGTACTGGACAGTCACAGTTTGGTACTAGACAGTCAGTTTCGGTACTAGACAGTCACTGCTTTGGTTACTGGACAGTCACAGTTAGGTACTGGACAGTTCACAGTTCTGGTACTAGACAGTCAGTTTGGTACTGGTCAGTCACAGTTTGGTATCTGGTCAGTCCACAGTTTGGTACTGGGACAGTCAGTTTGTACTGGACAGTCAGCTTTGCAGACAAGTTCTTGGTACCTGGTCAGTCAGTTTGTACTGGACAGTCAGTTTGGTACTGGACAGTCACAGTTTGGTACTGGACTGACACAGTTCTCGGAACTCGGACTGTCGGTTTGGTACTCGTCAGTCACAGTTTGGTACTGGACACGTCAGTTTGCTACTGGACAGTACCAGTTTGGTTATGGTCAGTCTGTTTGGTACTCGACAGTCACAGTTGGTACTGGAAACGTCAGTTTTGGTACAGACTGTCACAGTTTGGTCTGGACAGTCTGTTTGGACTGGACAGTCATAGTTGGTACTGGACAGTCAGTTTGGTACTGGACAGTCACAGTTTTGGTACTGGACAGTAAGGTTGGTACTGGACAGTCAGATGTGGTACCCGGATCAAGTCAGTTTGGTACCGGCAGTCAGTGTGATTCGGGACAGTCAGTTTGTACCGGACGTCAGTGTGGTACTGGACAGTCAGTGTCTGGCTGTACTGGGTCAGTCAGGTTGGTACTGGACAGTCAGTGTCAACGGTACCTGGAATCAGTGTGGTATATGGGACAGTCAGGGTGGTACTGGAAGTCAGTGTGGTACTGGATCAGTCAGGTGGTACTGGACAGTCAAAGTTCTGGTACGGGACAGTCAGTGTGGTACTGGACAGTCATAGTTGGTACTGGACAGTCCTGGTGTGGTACTGACAGTCACAGTTTTGGTAATGACAGTCTGGTTAGGTATGGACTGTCTGTGTGGTGCTGACAGTCAGAGTTGTACTGGACAGTCAAGTTTGGTAACTGGGACAGTCAGTGTGGGTTACTGGACAGTCAACAGTGTGTACTGGTCAGTCAGGTTCGGTTACTGGTCTGTCAGTGTGGTACTGGACAGTCAGCTGTGGTACTGGACAGTCGTGGTACTTGAGTCCAGTCAGTGTAGGTGCTGGACAGTCAGTGTGGTACTGGTGACAGTCAGTGTGGTAACTGGACAGTCAGTTTGGCTTACTGGACAGTCACAGTTTGATACTGGGGACAGTCAGGTTGGTATTGGACAGTAGTTTGGTACTGGACCAGTCAGGTGTGGTACTGGACGTCTGTTTGGTAATGGACAGTAAGGTTGGTTCGGGACAGTAGTTTGGTACTGTAGACAGTCAGTGTGGGTACTGGAACAGTCAGTTTGGGTAATGGACAGTCAGTGTGGTATGGGACAGTCACGGTTGGTATTGGACAGTTCAGTGTGGTACTGACAGTCAGTTTGGTTCTGGACAGTCACAGTTTGGTACTGGACAGTCAGTTTGGTTACTGGACAGTCACAGTTTGGTACTGGACACAGTCTGTTTGGTACTGGGACAGTCAATCAGTTGGTCTGGAACAGTCAGGTTGGTACTGGACATGTACCAGTTGGTACTGTCCCCCCCCCCGCGGACAGTCACAGGTTTGGTACCCTGGACAGTACACAGTTGTACTGGACAGTCTGTTGGTTGGACAGTCTCATCTGTTGGGTTCTGGTACAGTCAGGTTCGTAATGGACAGTCCAGTTTGGTACTGGACAGTCACAGTTTGGTACTGCGACAGTCAGTTTGGTACTGGCGTCACAGGTTGGTACTGGTCAGCTGTTTGGTACTGGACAGTCACGTCAGTTGGGTACTGGACAGTCAGGTTGGTAACAGGACAGTCTGTTTGGTACTGGACAGTCAAGCTTGGTCTGGGACAGTCAGTTTGGTACTGGGACAGTCACTCAGTTTGGTACTGGACAGTCAGTTTGGGTACTGGGACAGTCTCAGTTTGGGACCTGGACAGTTTGGTACGGGACCAGTCAGTTTGGTACTGGTGAGACTGTTTGGTACTGGACAGTCAGTGTGGTACTGTACTGTCAGTGTGGTTACTGGACTGGCACAGTTTGGTACTGGACAGTCACTGTTTGGTACTGGACAGTCAGTTTGGGTATGGACATTCTGTGTGCAGGGTACTGGACAGTTATGTAGTGGTACTGGACCAGTCACAGTTTGGTATGACAGTCAGTGTGGTACTGGACAGTCAGGTGGTAATGGGACTGGTCAGTGTGGTACTGACAGTCTGTGTGGTACTGGACAGTACAATTTGGTACTGGACAGTCAGTGTTGGTTAGGGACAGTCAATTTGGTAATGGACAGTCAGTTGTTTGGGACTGGACAGTCACAGTTTGGGGACCTGGACAGACAGTTGGTACTGGACAGGTCCCCCACGTTTGGTACTGGTCAGTCTGTTTGGTACAGGACTGTCAACAGTTTTGGTAATGGACATTCAGGTTGGTTAACTGGTCAGTCAGTTTGGTACTGGACAGTCAGAGTGTTGGTATGACAAACAGTTTGCGTAATGGACAGTCCGTTTGGTACTGCGGTCAGTCAGTTTGGTTACTGGACAGCTCACAGTTGGTACTAGGCCAGTCAGTTTTGTACTGGACAGTCAGTTTGGTACTGGACAGTCAGTTTGGTAATGGACAGTCTCAGTTTTGGTACTGGACAGTCAGGTGGTACTGCCAGTCACAGTTTGGTACTTTACAGTCAGTTTGGCAATGCTGGACAGTCACTTGGTTACTGGACAGTCAAGAGTTTGGTACAGGACAGTCAGTTTGTACAGGACAGTCAGTTTGGTAACAAAACAGACAAAGTTGGTACTGCCCCCCCCTCTTTTTATTCTGACAGTCAGTTTGGCATGGACATTCAGTTTGGTATGGGACAGTCACAGTTTGAGTACTGGCAGTCAGTTTGAGTACCGGAATGTAAGTTTGGTTACTGGACAGTCAGTTTGGTACTGGTCAGTCAGTTTGGCAGGACATGTCAGTTGTACTGGACTCTCACAGTTATGGTAATCTGACCAGTCAGTTTGGTACCGGTCTGTCAGTTTGGTTCAGCGTCAGTCAGTTTGGTTACGGACAGTCTGTTTGGTATGACAGTCAGTTTGGTACTGGACTGACAAGAGTTTGGTTACTGGACAGTTCAGTTTGGTACTGGACACAGTCACAGTTTGGGTAATGGACAGTAGTTTGGTAATGGACAGTCAGGTTGGTTACGGACGTCTGTTTGGTATACTGGACAGTCGTTTGGTACTGGAAAGACCGAGCTGGGTATGGACAGTCAGGTTTGGTACTGGACAGTGACAGTTTGGTATGGACCAGTATAGTTTGGTACTGGACAGTCGTTTGGTACTGGGACAGTCAGGTGGTACTGGACATCGTTTTGTTACATGGACAGAGAAGAGTTTGGTACGGACAGTCAATATTGGAACTGCGGACAGTCAGTATTTGAGTACTGGACAATCATTTGGTACTGGACAGTCAGTTTTAGTATTGGACAGTCACAAGTTCGCGGTTCTGGACAGTCACAGTTTGGTACTTGACAGTCAGGGTGGTTCTGGAGAGTCCTGTTTGGTTACTGGACAGTCAGTTTCGATAACTGGACAGTCAGTATGGTGCTGGGACAGATAGAGTTTGGTAATGGACAGTCACAGTTTGTTCTGGACAGACTGTTTGGTACTGACAGTCAGTTTGGGTTCTGGTCTCGGTCACAGTTGGTACTGGACAGTCAGTTGCAGTACTGGACACGACAGTTTGGTATTGGACTGTCACTATTTGGTAATGTGACAGTAGTTTTGGTATAGACAGTCAGTATGGTACTGGACAGTCAGTTGGTACTAGACAGTCAGTTTGGTACGGGACAGTCAGTTTGGTCTGGACAGGACAGTTTGGTACTGACAGTCAGTTTAGGTATGGACAGTCAGTTTGGTACTGGGAAAAAAAAAACAGGGATAGAGTTTGTACTGGACAGTTCAGTTTGGTACTGGACAGAACACAGTTTAGTCCTGGACAGTCATTTTGGTTCTGGACAGTCAGTTTGGTATGGACAGATAGAGTTTGGTTACTGGACAGTCAGTTTGGTACTGGACTGAATCAGTTTGGTGTACTGGACAGTACAATGTTGGTTACATAGGACATATAGAATTTGGGATGGACAGTCAGTTTGGTACTGGACAGTAAGTATGGTACTGGACAGACATCAGTTTAGTACATGGAAGGTCAGTTTGGTTTACTTGACAGTCTGTTTGGTACTGGGACAGTCAGTATGGTACTGGGGACTGTCAGTTTGGTACTGGACAGATAGAGTTTGGTACAGTGAATTCAGTTTGGTACTGGACAGTACAGTTTGGTAATGGACAAGTTCAGTTGGTACTGGACAGTCAGTTTGGTACTGGTCCAGTTAGAGTTTGCGTTCTGGACAAGTCAGTTTGGTTCTGGACAGACACAGTTTAGTCCTGGACAGTCCAGTTGGTACTGGTCAGTCAGTTTGGTACTGGACAGATAGAGTTTGGTACTGGACAGTCTGTTTGGTACTGGACAGACTAAGCTTTGGTATGGACAGTCAATGTGGTAACAGGACTTATAGAATTTGGTAATGGACAGTCAGTTGGTACTGGTCAGTCAGTATGGTACTGGACTGTCACAGTTTAGTCCTGGACAGTCAGTTTGGTATGGACAGGTCTAGTTTGGTACTGGACAGTCAGTTTGTACTGGAAGTCAGTTTGGTTACTGGACAGTCAATTGTGGTACAGGACATATAAAATTTGGTTATCTGGACAGTCAGTTTCGTACTGCACAGTCCAGTTTGGTACTGGACAGTCACAGTTTAGTCCTGGACAGTCAGTTGTTGGTACTGGACAGTCAGTTGGTAACTGGACAGATAGAGTTTGGTATCGGGACAGTCGTTTGGTACTGGACAGGACACAGTTTGTTACTGGAACAGTCGTTGGTACTGGACCAGACCAGTTTGGTACTGGACAGTCCAATGTGGTACCTGACATATAGAATTTGGTTCTGGTCAGTCGTTTGGTTCTTGGACAGTCAGTATGTACTGGACAGTCTGTTTGGTATTGGAGAGACACAGTTTGGTACTGACAGTCAGTTCAGATTCTGGACACGTCAATTTGTACCTCGGACAGATAGAGTTTGGTACTTGACAGTCAGTTAGGTACTGGACAGTCAGTTTCACAGTCAGTCGTGGTTTTATGGACAGTCAGTTTGGTTGAATCGCTGGACGGGACAGGTTGGGTGCTGGAGAGACCACAGATTAACATGGCCCCCCCGTCAGTTTGGTACTGGACAGGACAGTTGGTACAGGACAGTCAGTTGGACAGTCAGTTGGTACTGGGACAGCAGTTGTGGTACCTGGACAGTCAGTTGACAGTCAGTTTGGTACTGGACAGACAGTGTGGTACGGGACAATCAGTATTTGAACAGTCAGTTTGGTACTGGACAGACAGTTTCCACAGTGAGTGTGGTACTGGAACAGTCAGTTGGACAGTCAGTTTGTTACTGGCAGTCAGTTTGGTCTGGACAGACAGTTTCTGGTACAGGACCATCTGTTTAACAGTGAGTGTGGTACTGACAGTCAGTTTGGTTCTGGAAGACAGTTTGAGTAAGGACAGTCAGTTTGGGACAGTCTGTTGGTACTGGACAGACTGGTTTGACTGTAAGTTTAGAGCTGGACAGTCAATTTGGTACTGGACAGATAGAGTTTGGTACTGGAGAGTCCCAGTATGGTACTGGACAGTCAGTTTCACAGTCAGTGTGGTACTGGACAGTCAGTTTGATACTGGACAATCAACTCTGTTTGGTACTGGGACAGACAGTTTGGTACTGGACAGTCAGTTTGGTATGGACAGACAGTATGGTACTGACAGTCAGTTAGCGAAACATTCAGTTGGTCTGGACGGAACAGTTTTGCGTTACTGGACAGACAGTTTGTTACTGGACAGTCAGTTTGCTAATGTCCCTTCTTTTGACAGTTTGGTACTGACAGACAGTTTGGTACTGAGACAGTAGTTTGACAGTCAGTTGGTTACTGGAACAGACAGTTTGGTTACTGGAACAGACAGTTTGACAGTCCGTTCGGGTACTGGAACAGACAGTTCGGTAATGGAATGACAGTTTGGTACTGCGGACAGACAGTTTGGTATGGACAGTCATTGGTACTGGACAGACCAGCTTGGTACTGGACAGTCCACAGTTTGGATTATGGACAGTTCAGTTTGGTCGGAGTTACTGTACAGTCAGTTTGGTTCTGGACATTCAGAATGGTACAGGACAGACATAGTTTGGTACTGGACAGCAGTTTTGGTAATGGAACAGTCACAGTTTGGTACTTGGTACAGTCTGTTTGGTACTGGACAGTCACAGTTTGGTACTGGACAGTCAGGTTGGTATGGAAAAACAAAAACGTTTGGTACTGGACAAACCGTTTGGTACTGGAACAGTCTGTTTGGTACTGGCAGTCTGGTTGCTATCTGGGACGAGATGAGAGTTTGGTACTGGACAGTCAATTTGGAAATGGACAGTCAGTTTGGGACTGGACAGTCAGTTTGGTTCTGGACAGTCAGTTTAGTATTGGACATCACAGTTCCGGTCAATGGACAGGCCACAGTTTAGGTACTGGACAGTCAAGTGTGGTACTGGACAGTCCGTTGGTACTGGAAGTCAGTTGGACTGGACAGTCAGTATGGTGATGGACAGATAGAGGTTGTTATGGAAAGATAGAGGTTTGGTAATGGACAGTCACAGTTTGGTACTGACAGACACAGTTGGTACTGGAAAGTCAGTTGGTACTGGACAGTCACAGTTTGGTACTGGACAGTCCAGTTTGGAATGGACAGGCAGTTTGGTTTTGGACAGTCACAATTTGGTACTTGGACAGTCAGTTTGGTTACTGGACAGTCATTGGTACTAGACAGACAGTTTTGGTACTGAACAGTCAGTTTGGTTACAGGAAAGTCAGTTTGGTTACTGCGACCAGACAGTTGGTAATGGACAGTCACAATTTGGTACTGCACAGTCCAGTTTGGTACTGGACAGGTCACAGTTTAGTCATGGACAGTCAGTTTGGTACTGGACAGTCAGTTTGTTACTGGTACTAGATAGAGTTTTGTTACTGGACAGTCAGTTTGGTACTGGACAGACACAGTTTGGTACCTTGGACAGTCATTGTGGTACCGGACATATAGAGTTTGGTATATGGACAGTCAGTTTGATACTGGACAGTCAGTTATGGTACTGGACAGTCTGTTGGTATTGGAGAGGACAAGAGACAAAGTTTGGTACTGGACAGTCAGTTTAGATCTGGGACAGGCAATTTCGGTACTGGACAGATAGAGTTTGGTTACTGGACGTCAGTTTGGTACTGGACAGGTCAGTTTTCACAGTCGTGTGGTACTGGACAGTTCAGTTTGGTATTGGACAGACCTGTTTGGTAACTGGACAGTCAGTTTGACAGTCAGTTTGGTATGGAAGACAGTGTGGTACTGACAGTCAAGGTTGACAGTCCGTTTGTACTGCGACAGACAGTTCGGTACTGGACAGACAGTTTGGTACTGGACAGGACATGTTTGGTATGGAAAAGTCGTTTGGTACTTGCCCGCCTAAAGTACACTGAGGCAGACAGTTTGGTACATGAACAGGTCGGTTTGACAGTCAGTTTTGGTACTGGACAGACAGTTTGGTACTGGACAGTCACTTGACAGTAAGTTTGGTAATGGGACTGACAGTTTGGTACTGGACAGTCTGTTTGACGGTCAGTTTGGTTACAGGACAGACAGTTTCACAGTGTAGTGTGGTACTGGACAGTCTGTTGGTCAGCAGTTTGGTTACTGGACAGTCAGTTTGGTACTGGACAGACTAGTTTGGTACAGGACAGTTCTGTTTCACAGTGAGTGTGGTTCTGGACAGTCAGTTTGGTACTGGACAGACAGTTTGGTACAGGACAGTCAGGTTTGAACATGTCAGTTTGGTATGACAGACGTTTGACAGTATGTTTAGAAACTGACAGTCATTTTGGTACTGGACAGATAGAGTTTGATATGGACAGTCAGTATGGTACTGGACAAGTCAGTTTCACAGTCTGTGTGGTAGGACAGTCGGTTTGATACTGGACAATCAGTTGGTACTGGACAGACAGTTTGGTACTGGTCAGTCAGTTGTACTGACCAGCAGTTGGTACTGGACGACTGTTTGACATTCAGTTGGTACTGGACAGACAGTTTGCGTTATGGACAGATCAGTTTGGTTCTGGACAGTCAGTTTGCTACTCGTGACAGTCAGTTTGACAGTCAGTTTGGTACTGGAAAGACAGTTTGGTACTGGACAGTCAGTTTGCAGTCGTTTGGTACTGGACAGGTAGTTTGGTACTGGACAGACAGTCTGACAGTCAGGTCGGTACTGGCAGACAGTTTGGTTACTGGACAGACAGTTTGGTACTGGACAGGGGGGAACTGGGTTTGGTTTGGTACTGGACAGACAGTTTGGTACTGGACATTACAGTTTGGTACTGACAGTCAATTCGGTACTGGACAGACATTTTGGTACTGGACAGACAGCTTGTGTACTGTGACAGGTCACAGTTTGGTAATGGACAGTAAGTATTGGTGACGGTATGGACTGACAGTTTAGTGGTTGTTGTGACTATTGTTCCAGGGGTATTGGACAGACATCAGTTTGGTTTACTGGTCCGTCAAGTTCAGTTAGTTTGGTACTGAATATTAGACAGTTTGGTACTGGCCAGTCAGTTTGGTAATGGACAGACAGTTTGGTACTGTTAGACAGTTTGGTTACTGGACTGTCAATGTTTGTACTGGTGAGTCAGACTTTGTGCTGGCAAAGTCAGTTTGGTACTGGACAGTTCAATTTGGTACTGCAATTCAGTTTGGTACTGAGACAATTACAGTTTGGTTACTGGACAGTCAGTTTGGTACTGGACAAGTCCAGTTGGGTACTGGACAGTCAAGACTTTGGTCCTGCACAGTAACGTTGCTAGCGGCCACATCACACTTTTGTTCCTGGACAGTACAGTTTTGGTACTGGACAGTCAATTTGGACTGCGGACTGATAGAGTTTGGTTACTAGGACAGATTTGGTACTGCCGACAAGATAGAGTTTGGTACTGGACAGTCAGTTTTGGTACTGGGACAGTCACAGTTTGGTACTGGACAGTCTCTGTTTGGTACTGGACAGTCCACAGGTTTGGTAGTGGACAGTCAGCTTGGGGTACTTGGACAGTCACCGTTTGGTAGTGGACAGTCACCGTTTGATACTGGACAGTACAGTGTGGTACATGAATAGGTCACAGTTTGGTACTGAGACAGTTACAGTTTGGTAATGGACAGTCACAGTTTGGTACTGGACAGTCAGTTTGGTACTGGACAGTCAGTTTGGTACTGGGACAGTAAGTTTGTCTGACAGTCAACAGTTTGGTACTGTAAGTCACAGTTGGTAATGGGACAGTCAGTTTTGTAATGGACAGTCACAGTTTTGGTACTGGACAGTCAGTTGGTACATGGACAGTCAGGTTGGCACTGGACGTCACAGTTTGGTACTGGACAGTCAGTTGGTATGGACAGTCAGAGTTCAGTTTTGTACTGGAAGTCAGTTTGGTACGGACAGTCAGTTTGGTACTGGACAGTCAGAGTCAGTTTTGTACTGGTCAGTCACTGTTTGGGACTGGAAAGTATCGGTTGGTACTGGACAGTCACAGTTTGGTACTGGACAGTCAGTTTGGGACTGGGACAGTCACAGTTTGGGACAGGACAGTCAGTTTGGTACTGGACAGTCCACAGTTTGGTACTGACGTCACAGTTTGGTACTGGACAGTAGGTTAGTACTGGACAGTCAGTTTGGTTACTGGACTGTCAGGTTGGTGACTGGGACAGTCCTAGTTGGTACTGGACAGTCAGTGTGGTACTGGACAGTCATGTAGGGACTGGACAGTCACAGTTTGGTACTGGACAGTCAGTTGTGGTACGGGACAGGTCAGTTTGGCACTGGACAGTCAGGTTGGTACTGGACAGTCACAGTTTGGTACTGGACATGTCTGTTTGGTACAGGCAGTCAGTTGGTACTGCGACAGTCACAGTTGGTTACTGGACAGTCACAGTTTGGTACTGGACAGTCTGTTTGTTACTGGACAGCTGTTTGGTACTGGGAAGTCACTGTTTGGTACTGGACAGTCAAGTTTTTTACTGGACAGTCACAGTTTGGTTTGGTATGGGACAGTCACACTTGGAGGTCTGGACGTTCAGTTGGTATGGACAGTCTGTTGTTACTGGTCAGTCACAGTTGTACTGGACAGTCACAGTTTTGGGGACACTGGACAGTCAGTTTGGTAATGGACAGTCAGTTTTGTACTGGACAGACACAGTTTGGTACTGAGAGAGTCAAGTACTTTGTGGTACTGCACTGTCAGTTTGGTACTGCGGGACAGTCAATTTGAGTACTTGCCATTCCCCCCCCCCCCCCAGATTGGTATCTGGACATTCTGTTTTGGTACTGGACAGTCAGTTTGGTCTGGACAGTCACAGGTTTTGGTACTGGACAGTCAGACTTTGGTACTGCACAGTCACAGTTTGGTAGCGGGAACAGTCAAACTTGGTACTGGACAAGTAAACTGTATAGGTACTGGTCAGTCTCAGTTTGTTACTGGTCAGTCAGCGTGGTACTTGACGTAAGTGTGGTAGTGGGTACAGTTCACAGTTTAATAATGGACAGTCACAGTGTGGTACAATGAAAGTCACAAGTTTGGTACTGGACAGTCAGTTTTGGTACTGAGAGTCACAGTTTGGTACTGGATTGTCAGTTTGGTACTGGACAATCAGGTTGGTACTGGACAGTCAGTTGGTACTGTGACAGTCACGTTTGATACTGGACGGTCACAGTTTGGTACTGAAAGTCACCAGTTTGTACTGGACAGTCAGTTTGGTTACTGGACAGTCACAGTTTGTACAGACAGTCAGTTTGGTTACTGGCTTGGTCGGTTGGTACTGGACAGTCACAGTTGGCACTGGACAGTCAGTTTGGTACTGGACAGTCAGTTTGGTATGGGACAGTCAGATGTCAGTTTGGTACTGGTCAGTGCCACTGTTTGGGCAATGGACAGTTAGGTTTGGTACTGGACTGTCACAGGTTGGTACTGGACAGTCAGTTTGGAATGGATAGTCACAGTTTGGGACTGACAGTCAGTTGGGGATGGACAGTCACAGTTTTGTTTGGACAGTCACAGTTTGGTACTGGGACTGTCAGGTTGGGTACTGGACAGTCAGTTTGAGTACTGGAACAGGTCAGTGTGGTACCGGACAGTACGTTTGGTACCGGACCGTCAGTGTGGGTACCCGTACAGTCAGTTTGGTACCCCCTTTTTAACCTGGTCAGTCAGGGTGGGACTGGGACAGTCAGTGTGGTACTGGACAGTTCAGGTTGGTTACTGGACAGTCATGTGTAGGTACTGGACAGTCAGTGTGGTACTGGCGTCAGGTTGGTATGGCAGGGCAGTGTGGTACTGGACTGTCGTTGCGTGCATGGACAGTCAAGTCTGGTACTGGGACAGTCAGTGTGGTAATGGACAGTTTAGTTTGGTTCTGGACATCAGTGGGTACTGGACAGGTCACAGTTTGTACTGGACAGTCAGGTTAGTACTGGAGACAGTCAGTGTGTTACTGGACAGTCAGTGTGGTACTGGACAGTCTCAAGTTTTGGTAATCTGGACAGTCCAGTGGGGTATGGACAGTGACAGTGTGGTACGGACAGTCAGGTTTGGTAATGGGGACAGTCAGTGATGGTATGGACAGTCAGGTGTGGTACTGGACAGTTGTGGTTCTGGACAGTCAGTGTGGTGCTGGACAGTCAGTGTGGTATGGACAGTCAGTGTGGTACTGAGACAGTCAGTTTGGTACTGGACAGTCACAGTTGGATACTTGGACAGTCAGGTTGGTATTGACGTCAGTTGGTACTGGACAGTCTGTGTGGGTACTGGACTAGTCTGTTTCTGGTACTGGACAGTCAGGTGGTACTGGGGACAGTTCTGTTTGGTACTGGACAGCAGTGTTGGTACTGGACAGTCAGTTTGGTACTGGACAGTCAGTGTGGTACTGGACAGTCAGGTTGGTACTTGACAGTCCAGTGTGGTAATGGACTGTCTGTTGGTACTGGGCAGTCACAGGTTTGGTACTGGACAGTCAGTTTGGTAATGGACAGTCCAGGTTTGGTACGGGGGTCAGTCTGTTTGGTACTGGTCTGTCACATCAGTTGGGTACTGGACAGTCTGGATGGTAATGGACAGTACAGTTTGGTTTCTGGACTGTCAGTTGGTACTGGACGTCAACTTGTTTGGTACTGGACAGTCTGTTTGGGTATGGACAGTCACATCAGTTGCGTATCTGGAACAGTAGGTTCGTACTGGACAGGCAGTTTGTAATGGGACAGTCACGGTTGGTACTGGACAAGTCAGTTGGTATGGACAGTCACAGTTTGGTAGTGGACAGTCTGTTTGTACTGGACTTGCTCACGTTCAGTTGGGTATGGACAGTCAGGTTGGTTACTGGGACAGTCAGTTTGGTAATGGACAATCACAGCTTGGTACTGGACAGTCAGTTTGGTACTGGCAAGTCACAGTTTAGTAATGGACAGTCAGTTTTGGTACTGGACAGTCACAGTTTGGGACTGAAGTTTGGTCACTGGACTGTCCGGTTTGGTACTGGATAGTCAGTTTGGTCCCCCCCCCCCTTAGGACAGTTCAGAGGGGGTACTGTAAGTCAGTGTCGGTACTGGACAGGCCACAGTTTGGTACTGGGACGGTCACAGTTCTGGTACTGACAGTCAGGGTTGGTACTGGTCAATCAGTGTGGTACTGGACAGTAGTGTGGTACTGGACAGTCACAGTTTGGTTACTGACAGTCAGTGTAGGACCCCCATAGAACAGTCAGGTTGGTACTGGACAGTCAGTGTGGTACTGGACGTTCAGTTGTTGGTACTGGACAGTCACAATTTGGATACTGGACAGTCAGGTTGGTAATGGACAGTCAATTTGGTAATGGACCATTCGGTGTTTGGACTGGACAGTCACCATTGGGACTGGACAGACAGTTTGGTACTGGACTGTCAGTTTGGTACTGGTCAGTCAGTTTGGTACAGGACAGTCACAGTTTTGGTACTGGGGACATTAGGTGGTACTGGTCAGTCAGTTGGGTATGGAAGTCAGAGTTTGGTACTGGACAAAAAAACAGTTTGGTACTGGACAGTCAGTTTGGGTACTGGATCAGTCAGTTTGGTACTGGACGTCACAGTTTGGTACTGGACAGTCAGTTTTGTACTGGACAGTCAGTTTGGTACTGGAAAGTCAGTTTGGTACGGGTCAGTCACAGTTTGGTTTCTGGACAGTCAGGCTTGGTACTGCACAGTCACAGTTTGCGTACTTTACAGTCTGTTTGGCACTGGACAGTCACTTTGGTACTGGACAGTCAGAGTTGGTACAGGGACAGTCAGTTTAGTACAGGACAGTCAGGTTTGGTACAAAACAGACAAAGTTTTGGTACTGCACTGTACGTTTTGGCACTGACATTCAGTTTGTATTGGACAGTCACAGTTGTGGTACTGGTCAGTCAGTTTGGTACCGGGACTGTAAGTTTTGGTACTGGACAGTCAGTTGGTTTACTGGACAGTCAGTTTGCACTGGACAGTCAGTTTGGTACTGGACATCACAGTTTGGTACTGGACAGTCAGTTTGGTACCGGGGGGGGACTGTCAGTTTGGTACTGGACAGTCAGTTTGGTACCGGATACGTCTGTTTGGTACTGGACAGTCAGTTTGGTGTAACTGGACAGACAGAGTTTGTTATGGACAGTCGTTTGGTTATTTGTTACTGGGACAGTCACAGTTTGGTACTGGACGTCTGTTTGGTACTGGACATTCAGGTTGGTACGGACCAGTCATGTTGGTATGGGCAGTCAGTTTTGGTACTGGACATGACCGAGTTGGTACTGGACAGTCAGTTTGGTACTGGACAGTGACAGTTTGGTACTGGCCCCCGATCCCCCCCCCCCCCAGTTTGGTACTGGACAGTCTTGTTGGTACTGGACAGTCAGGCTGTGGTACTGGACAACCGTTTGTACTGGTCTGCAGAGAGAGTTGGGTACTGTGGCAGTCTAATTGGAACTGGACAGTCAGTTTGGTACTGGACAATCAGTTTGGTACTGGACAGTCAGTTTAGTATTGGACAGTCACAGTTTCGGTACTGGACTGTCACAGTTGGTACTTGACAGTCAGTGTGGGTAATGGACGAGTCGTTTGGTACTGGACAGTCAGTTTCGAAGACTGGGACAGTCAGTATGGTGCTGGACAGAATAAGTTTGGTATGGACAGTCACAGTTGGTACTAGGACAGACACAGTTTGGTCTGGACCAGTCAGTTTTGGTACTGGACATCACAGTTTGGTACTGGACAGTAAGTTTGAGTTACTGGACAGACAGTTTGGTATTGGACAGTACAATTGGTCTGGGACAGTCAGTTTGGTACTGGACAGTCGGTTGGTACTAGTTCAGGCAGTTTGGTACAGGACAGTCAGTTTGGTACTGGGACCAGACAGTTTGGTAATGACATCAGTTTGGTTTGGACAGTCAGTTTGGTACTGGACAGATAGGTTTGGTACTGGACAGTCAGTTTGGTAATGCTTAGACAGACACAGTTTAGTACTGGACTAGTAAGTTGGTAACTGGACAGTCAGTTTGGTACTGGGACAGATAGAGTTTGGAGGTACTGGACAGTCAGTTTGGTACTGGACAGACACAGTTTGGTACTGACAGTCAATGTGTACGGACATATAGAATTTGGTACTGGACAGTCAGTTTGGTACTGGACAGTCAGTATGGTTGGACAGTCACAGTTTGTCCTCTGGACAGTCAGTTTGGTCTGGCCCCCCCGAAGTTTTGGTACTGGACAGTCAGTTTGGTACGGGACAGTCCTGTATGGTAATGGACAGCAGTTATGGTACTGGGACAGATAGAGTTTGGTACAGGAAGTCAGTTTGGTACTGGACAGACAGTATGGTACTGGACAGTCAGTTTGTATGGCCAGTCAGTTTTGGTACTGGACAGTTTAGAGTTTGGTTTTACTGGACAGTCAGTTTGGTATGGACAGACAGACACAGTTTAGCTCCTGGACAGTTACAGTTTGGTACTGCGACGTCAGTGTGTATCTGGACAGATGAGTTTGGTACTGGACAGTCAGTTTGGTACTGGACAGACACAGTTTGGTACTGGACAGTCCAATGTGGTACCGGACATATGGAATTTGGTACTGGACAGTCCCCCAAAGGTTTGTTTTTGTTACTGACAGTCAGTTTGGTGCTGGACAGTCACAGTTTAGTCCGACTGGACAGTCAGTTTGGTACTGGACAGTCGTTTGGTACTGGACAGTCTTTTTTGGTACGGACAACGTTGGTACTGGACAGCGTTTGACTTCAGTTGGTTTATGGACGGAAGTTTGGTACTGGACAGTCATTTGGACTGGACATCAGTTTGTAGGGAAGTCAGTTTGACAGTTTTGGTATTGGACAGGTTTTTTTGGTACTGGACGTCAGTTTGCATCAGTTTGGTACTGGACAGGTTTGGTACTGGACAGACTTTGCAGTCAGTTGGTTTAGGAAGACGCGGAGGGGACTGGACAGTTTGGTACTGGACAGACAGTTTGGGTACTGGACGCCAATTTGGACTGGCAGACAGTTGGTACTGGACTCACTTTTGGGTACGGACAGTCATTTTGGTACTGGCGACATTTTTGGTATTGGACAGCACAATTTGGGTCTGACAGCTTTGGAACTGGCAGCGTTTGGTCTGACAGCATTTTTGGTCGAACAGTGTTTGGTACAGGACAGTCAGTTTGGAGGGCAGACAGTTTGGTCTGGAATCACAATTTGGTATGCACAGTGTTTTAGGGAAACGGGCACAGTTAGCCGGAAGCAGTTTGGATGGGACCTTTTTGTTAGGGGCAAAAAGGTTTGGTATGGACTCATTTTTGGTACTGGACAGCACGTTTAAAGGCACCCAAGGGGTACCGGAATATAGGTTTGGTACTGGACAGTCAGTTTGAAGGGGAAAGTCAGTAGGGTACGGGACAGTCTTTTTGGGATTGGAGAGACACGTTTGGCTGGCCGTCATTTAGATCTGGCAGTCTTTTTCTTTACTGGACGATAGGGGTTTGGGGACGGACAGTCTTTGGTACGGAAGTCAGTTTCACAGTCAGGTGGTCCCCTGGACAGTAGTTTGGTTTTGGACGACGTTTGGTACTGGACAGTCAGTTTGACAGTCATTTGGTACGGGAAAGACAGGTGGTACGGACAGTCAGTTTGACAGCAGTTTGGTACTGGACGGACATTTCGGACGGACAGCAGTTTGGTAGGGACAGACAGTTTGGTACGGCAGCTTTGGACTGGAAAACCCCCAGTTTGGTACGGACAGACAGGGTACTAAACAGTCTTTTGACAGCGTTGGTACTGGCGACTTTTTGGTATGGACAGTCATTTGACATAGTTTTTTACTGGACAGACATTTTTGGTAATGGACAGTCGTTTACGGTCTTTTTGGGGACAGGGGGCGTTTACAGGAGTGTGGACTGGCAGTCATTTGGGAAATTCTTTGGATGGACCTTTTGGAGGGAAAGCCCCGTTTGGTCGGACGCAGTTTCCGTGGGAGTGTTTTGGACAGTCAGTTTGGACTGGACAACAGTTTGGACAGGACAGTCAGTTTGCAGTCAGTTTGGTACTGGCAGACATTTTACAGAAGAAACGGACAGCAATTTGGTACTGGCGTGGTTTTGATACTGGACAGTCGTAGGTACTGGACCGTTTCAGTCAGTTGGACGGCGAGTTGTACGGCATCATTTTGGTACTGGCAGCCATTTTGGGTCTGGACAGCATTTGGGGGAGGGGACAGACGTATGGATGGCGCATTTTGCAGTCAGTGTGGTACTGGACAGTCCTGTGTGGTTTGGAGTCAGGGTTGGTACTGGTCAGTCAGTGTGGGTACTGGACAGTCGGTGGAACTGCGGACAGTCAACGTCTGGTACTGTGACAGTCAGTGTGGTACTGGACCAGTCATAGTTTGAGTTCTGAGACCAGTACTGTGTAGGTATCTGGACAGTCACAGTTGTCACTGGACTGTCTGGTTAGTACTGGCCAGTCTGTGTGGTAATGGACAGTCAGTGTTGTTACTGGACAGTCAAGTTTGGTACTGGACAGTCTAGTGTGGTACTGGGCAGTCACAGTGTGTCCTGGACAGTCACAGGTTGGTACTGGACAGTCAGTGTGGTACTGGACAGTCAGTTGTGGTATGGACAGTGTGGTACTGGTCTGTCAGTGTGGTGATGGGACAAGTCTGTGTCGAGTTACTGGAACAGTCAGTGTGTACTGGACAGTCCAGTTTGGTAATGGTCGTAACAGTTTGTTTCTGGGACACGTCAGGTTGGTATTGGACAGTAAGTTTGGTTATTGGACAGTCGTGTGGTACTGGTCAGTCTGTTTGGTACTGGCTCAGTAAGGCACACCCCCCCCCCCCCCCCCCCCCCCGTTGGTTTGGACTGTCGTTGTGGCTAACTGGACTGCTCTGTGTGGTACTGGACAGTCAGTTTTGGGTATGGGACTGTCAATGTGTGGTAGTAACTGTGACAGTCAGGTTTGAGTACTGGGACAGTCAGTGTGGTACTGGACAGTCAGTTTGGTACTGGACGTCACTGGTTGTACTGGACAGTCAGTTTGTTTATGGACAGTCACTGTTTGTTACTGGACAGTCTGTTTGGTTATTGGTCGTCCATCTGTTGCGGATCTGGACAGGCAGGTTGGGAGTGGACAGTCACAGTTCTGCGTTCTGTCAGTCTGTATTGGTACTGGACAGTCCTCAGTTTGGCTAATGGTCAGTTCTGTTTGTTACTGGGACTGTAAATTCAATTGGGTACTGGATCAGTCAGGTTCGATAATGGCTGTCTGTTTGCACGTTCTGGACTGTCTCAGTTTTGTAATGGACAGTCAGTTTGGTACTGGTCAGTCACAGTTTGGGTAAGGGACAGTCTGTTTGGTACGGGACAGGCTCGTATGTTGGGTACTGGACTGTCAGGTTGGTTCTGGATATGTTCAGTTTAGGTGACTGGACAGTCATCTGCTTTGAGTACTGCGACAGTTCAGTTTGGTTACTGGGACAGTCACAGTTTGGTACTGGACAGTCAGTTGGCTACTGGGGGGGACCCAAAATGTACAGTTTGGGACTGGACAGTTGGTAGGGACTGTCAGTTTGGGTACTGGGGAGTCAGTTTGGTACTGGACCAGTCAGGTGTGGTACTGTAACAGTCAGTGTGGTACTGTCTGGACTGTTTGGTACCTGGACAGGCACAGTTTGGTACTGGACCAGTCAGGTTGGCTACTGGACAATCAGTGTGGTTCTGGACAGTCAGTGTGGGGTATGGACAGTCACAGTTTGGTACTGAAACAGTCTGTGTGGTACTGGGAACTGTTCAGTGTTTTGGTACTGGACAGTCAGTGTGGTACTGGACAGTCAGGTGTGGTTCTGGACAGTCACAATTTGGTACTGGACAGTCATGTGGGGTACTGGACAGTTCAATTTGGTACTGGACTGGTCAGTGTTTGGACTGGACAGTCACAGTTTGGGACTGGACTGACAGTTTGGTTTAATGGTCAGTCATTTTGGTACTGGTCAGTCAGTTTGGTACAGGACAGTCTCAGTTTGGTACTGACATCAGGTTGTACTGGTCAGTCAGTTGGTACTGGACAGTCAGAGTTTGGTACTGGACAAACAGTTTGGTTCTGGATCAGTCAGTTTGGTACTGGGTCAGTCAGTTTGGTACTGGACAGTTCACAGTTTGGTACTGGACAGTCAGTTTTGTTTGGGACATTCTAGTTTGGTACTGGACTGTCAGTTGGTACTGGACAGTCTCAGTTTGTATGGACAGTCAGGTTAGGTACTGCACAGTCACAGTTTGGTACTGTACAGATCAGTTGGGCTCTGGACAGTCACTTTGGTAACTGGACAGTCAGATGTTTGGTTAAAGGGACAGTCTGTTTAGTAATGGGACAAGTCAGTTTGGTACAAAAAACTGACATTTTGGTGACTGGACAGTCAGTTTGGCACTGGTATATTCTGTTTGGGATTATTGGACTGTCACTGGTTGGTACTGGTCAGTCAGTTTGGTCCGGACTGTAAGTTTTGCGTAAGTTTGGACTAGTCAGTTTGGTACGGGACAGTCAGTTTGGCTACTGGACAGTCAGTTTGCGTACCTGGACACTCACAGTCTTGGTACTGGACTGTTCAGTTTCGCGTACGGACTGGTCAGTTTGGTACTGGACAGTCAGTTTGGTACCGGACAGTCTGCTTTGGTTACTGGACAGTCAGTTTGGTACTGGTCAGACAGAGTTTGGTACCTGCGGTCAGTCAGTTTGGTACTGGGACAGTCACAGTTTGGTAATGGACAGTCTGTTTGGTATGGGACCTGTCAGGTTGGGCCGGACAGTCAGTTGGTACTGGACAGTCAAGTTTGGTACTGGACAGACCGAGTCTGGTACTGGACTGTCAGTTGGCTTACTGCGACAGTGACTGTTTGGTACTGGTCAGTCATAGTTTGGTATGGACTGTTGTTTCGGTACTGGACAGTCTGGGCTGGTACTGGACAATCCGTTTTGTACTGGGACAGAGTGAGTTGGGATACGGGACAGTCAATTTGGAAATGGACAGTCAGTTTGGTACTGGACATCAGTTTGGTTCTGGACAGTCAGTTTTAGTATTGACAGTCACAGTTCCGGCTACTGGACAAGTCACAGTTTGGTACTTGACAGTCTGGGTTGGTGGTGTACTGGAGAGTCTGTTTGGTACTGCGACAGTCAGTTTCGAATGGACTGTCAGTCTGGTGTGGACTGATAGTGTTTGGTACTGGTCAGTCAAGTTTGGCTACTGGGTCAGATCACAGTTTGGTACATGGACAGTCAGTTCGGTAATGACAGTCACTGTTTGGTACTGCGACAGTCAGTTTGGTACGGGACAGACAGTTTGGTATTGGACAGACACTATTTCGGTACTGGACAGTCAAGTTTGGTAATAGACAGTCTGTTTGGTATCTGGCAGTCAGTTTGGTACTTGACAGTCAGTTTGGTACAGGACAGCTCTGTTTGGTACTGGACAGAAAGTTTGGTTACTGGACTGTCAGTTTGGTAACTCGGGACAGTCAGTTTGGTACTGGCAGATTGTGTTGGTTTATGGTCAGTCAGTTTGGTACTGGACAGACACAGTTTAGTCCTGGCAGTTCAGTTTGGTAATGGACAGTAGTAGGTACTGGACTGATAGAGTTTGGTACTGGACAGTCAGTTTGGTACTGGACTGACCAGTTATGGTTACTGGACTGTCAATGTGGTACCGGACAATAGATTTTGGGTTAGGCAGTCAGTTTGGTACTGGACGTCAGTATGGTACTGGACAGTACACAAGTTTAGTACTGGACTGTCAGTTTGGTACTAGACAGTCTGTTTGGTAACTGAGACAGTTCAGTTATGGTACGGGGACTGTCAGTTTGGTTCTGGACAGATAGAGTTTGGTACAGGTCAGTCAGTTTGGTTACTGGACAGGTCACAGTTTGGTACGGGACAGTCAGTTTGGTACTGGGACAGTCTGTTTAGGTACTGGACTGATTGAGTTTGGTACGGGGACAGTCAGTTTGGTAATGGACAGACACAGTTTTGTCTCTGGACAGTCATTTTGGTACTGACAGTCTGTTGGTACTGGACAGAAGTGTTTGGTACAGGGCAGTCAGTTTTGGTACTGGTCAGACACAGTTTGGTACTGGAGTCTATGTGGTACCGGGACATATAGGAATTTGGTTCTGGACAGTTCAGCTTTGGTTCTGGTCTGTCAGTATGGTACTGAGACTGTCACAGTGTTAGTCCTGGTCAAGTCAGTTTGGTACTGGACAGTCAGTTGGTTCTGGACAGTCAGTATGGTTACTGGACAGTCAGTTTGTTACACTGGGTCAGTCTATGTGGTTCGGACATATAATAATTTGGTTTACTGGACAGTTTCAGTTTTGGTTCTGCCACAGTCAGTACTTGGTACTGGACAGTCACAGTTTACGTCCTGGACAGTCGTTTGGGAATGGTCAGTCAGTTTGGTATGGGACAGATAGAGAGTTTGGTACTGGACAGTCCAGTTTGGTATCTGGACTGACACAGTTTGGGTACTGGACAGTCAGTTTGGTTACGGAAAGAAACAGATTTGGTACTGGACAGTTCATGGTGCAGGTACGGAAATATGTATTGGTACTGGGCAGTTGTTTGGTACTGGACAGGTCAGTGAGGTACTGGACTGTATGTTTGTTATTGGTGAGACTACAGTTTGGTACTGGACAGTCAGTTCGATCTGGAAAGTTCTATTTTCGTACTGGACAGATAGAGTTTGGTACTTGACTGTCAGTTTGGTTCTGGAAAGTCAGTTTCACAGTCAGTTTGGTACTGGACAGTCAGTTTTGGTTCTGGGACAGACAGTTTGGTTGGGGAGGACTTTGTGGTAATGGACAGTCAGTTTGGTATGGACAGACAGTTTGGTACTGGACAGTCTGTTTGACAGTCTCAGTTTGGTACTGGCAGACAGTTTGGTTACTGGGGTCAGTCAGTTTGACAGGTCAGTTTGGTACTGGTCTGACAGTGTCGGTACTGGACATTCAGTTTGACTGTCAGTTTGGTACTGGACAGACAGTTTCACAGTGGTGTGGTACTGGTCAGTCTGTTGGACAGTCAGTTTGTTACTGGACAGTCTGTTGGTACTGGACAGACAGTTTGGTACAGGACAGTCTGTTTAACAGTGAGTGTGGTTTCTGAACAGTCAGTTTTGGTACTGGACAGACTGTTTGGTACAGGACAGTCAGTTTGACTGTCAGTTTGGTACTGGACCAAGACAGTTTGACTGTAAGGTTTAGAGCTGGACAGTCACATTTGGTACTGGTCAGATTGAGTTTGGTACTGGACATTCAGTTTGGTACTGGACAGTCAGTTTCAAAGTCAGCTGTACGTAGGACAGTCAGTTGATATGGACAATCAGTTTTGGTACTGGAAAGACTGCTTTGGTACTGGACAGTCGTTTGGTACTGGGTCAGACAGTATGTACTGGACAGTCAGTTTGACATTCCGTTTGGTCTGGACGGACGTTGGTACTGGACTGTCAGTTCTGGTACTGGACAGGTCAGTTTGCTAATGGATCTGTCAGGTTTGACAGTTTGGTTACTGACAGACAGTTTGGTAATGGACAGTCAGTTTGGACAGTCAGTTTGCGGACTGCGACATGACAGCTTGCGTACTGGGACAACTGTGTGACAGTCAGATTCGGTACTGGACTGGTACAGGTCGGTTCCTGGACTGACCGTTGGTACTGGACAAGGACAGTTTTGGTACTGGACAGTCAATTCGGTAATGATGGAAATGTCCAGCTTTGGTACTGGACAGTCACAGTTTGGTACTGTACAGTCAGTTGGGTGGTACTGCGAACGTCAGTTTGGTACTGGACAGTCAGATTGTACTGGACAGACAGAGTTTGGTACTGGAACAGGTACTCGTTTGGTACTGGGACTGTTCACAGTTTCGTTGGTAATGGACAGTCTGTTTGGTATTGGACAGTCACAGTGTGGTATGGACAGTTCAGGTTGGTATGGAACAAAACCGGTTGGTTTGGTACAAACCGTTTTGGTACTGGACAGTCTGTTTGGTATGGACGTCTGGTTGCATTGGACAGAGAGAGTGTTTGGTACTGGACAGGCAATTTGGATAAAAGGGAAGCAGGTTGGACTTTGGTAATGGACAGTCAGTTTGGTATCTGGACAGTCAGTTTAGGATTGGACAGTCACATGTTCTGTTACTGGTCAGTCACAGTTTGGTTCTGGACAGTCGGTGTGTACTGGACTGTCCGTTTGGTTACTGATAGTCAGTTTGGTACTGGTCAGTCAGTAGGGTGCTGGACAGATAGTGGTTGGTACTGGCACAGATAGAGTTTGGTAATGGTCAGTCACAGTATGGTACTGGACAGGGACATCAGTTTGGTATGGACAAGTCTGTTTGGTACTCGGACAGTCACTGTTTGGTACTGGACAGTCTGTTTTGTACTGGACAGGTACAGTTCGGTATTGGGTCAGTCAACAATTTGCGTTATGGGACAGTCAGTTTCGGGTTACTGCGACAGTCTGATTTGGGTTCTTGACTGACTGTTTGGTTACTGAAAACAGTCTGTTTGGTTCTGGACTGTCAGTTTGGTACTGGACAGACAGTTTGGTTTATGGACCAGTCACAATTTGGTACTTGCACAGTCAGTTTGGTACTGGACAGTCACAGTTTAGTCTGGACAGTCAGTTTGGTTCTGGTCAGTCTAGTTTGTTTTACTGGACAGATTGGAGTTGGTACTGGACAGTCAGTTTGGTCTGGCAGACACAGTTTGGTACTGGACAGCAATGTGGTTACGGTCAATTTTGAGTTTGGTTACATGGACAGTCTGGTTGGATACTGGACAGTCAGTATGCTACTGGACAGTCTGTGTTGGTATTGGTGAGACACGTTGGTACTGGGGATGTCAGTTTAGACTGGACAGTCATTTTCAGTATGGACAGATTTGTTTGGTACTGGACAGTCAGTTTGGTACATGACAGTCTGTTTCCAAGTCAGTGTGGTATGGACAGTCAAGTTTTGTATTGGACAGACAGTTTGTACTGGACAGTCTGTTTGACAGTCTGTTTGGTACTCGGACAGCAGTGTTGGCTAATGGACAGTCTGTTTGACAGTCTGTTTGGTACTGGACAGACAGTTCGGTACTGGGACGAACAGTTTGGTACTGGACAGACAGTTGGTACTGGAATTGTCAGTTTGGTACTGGAAAGTCAGTTTTGGTTGGTGCAGTAAGTTTGGTACTGATCAGTCAGTTTTGATGTCTGTTTGGTTACTGGACAGACTGTTTGGTACTGGGAAAGTCATTTGACAGTCAGTTTGGTTCTGCCAGACAGTTTGGGACTGGACAGTCTGTTTGACGGTCAGATTTCGGTTATGGACTGTCTGTTTCTCAGTGAGTGTGCGTTTACTGGACAGTCAGTTGCGACAGTCAGTGTGGTACTGGACAGTCAGTTTCCGCGCTTATGGACTGGGGACCAGTTTTGTACAGGACAGTCAGTTTCACAGTGAGGGGGGTTCTGGTCTGTCAGTTTGGTAATGGACAGAAGTTGGTAAAGGACAGTCGTTTGACATGTCAGTTGGTTACTGGACAGGACAGTTTTGGACAGTAAGTTAGAACTGGACTGTCAATTTGGTACTGGACTGTTGTGTTTGTTTCTGGACTGTCAGTATGGTATGGACAGTCTGTTTCTACCCAGTCAGTGTGTACTGGACCAGGGCGGTTTGTATGTCAATCCGTTTGGTAATGGACTGACAGTTTGGTACTGGACAGTCAGTTTGGTACTGGACAGTCAGTTTGGTAATGGACAGTCAGTTTTGGACATTCAGTTTGGTATATGGACAGTACAGTTTGGTACTGGACAGTCAGTTTGGTACTGGACTTGTCAGTTTGCCTACTGGACAGTCAGTTCTACAGTCAGTTTGGTAATGGTCAGACAGTCTTGGTACTGGACAGTCAGTTTGACAGTCAGTTTGGTACCTGGTCTGTCAGTTTGGTACTGCGGACAGACAGTCTGACAGTCAGTTCGGTTTACTGGACTGACAGTTTGGTAATGGACAGACAGTTGGTACTGGCCAGACTGTTGTGTCGTACCTGGACAGATCTGTTGGTACTGGACAGACAGTTTGGTACTGGACAGTCAATTCGGTAATGGACAGTCATTTTGGTACTGGGTCTGGACAGCATTTGGTACCTGGTCAGTCCCAGTTTGGTACTGAGACTGTAAGTTTGGTGTTAATGGACAGTACAGTTTGGAGTATGGTACAGACTGTTGGTTCTGGACAGTCTGTTGGTACTGATTAGACAGTTTGGGTACTGGACAGTCAGTTTGGTCTCTGGAAGACAGTTTGGTACTGGATAGGACAGTTTGGGTACTGGACTGTCACAGTTTGGTATACTGGAGAGTTCCTGGGTCTTTGTGCTGCCACAGTCAGTTTGGTTAGGGACAGTCAATTTGGTTACTGAATTCAGTTGGTTACTGGGACATTACAGTGTGTTACTGGACAGTCAGTTTGGTACTGGACAGTTCTGTTTGGTATGGGACAGTCAGTCTTTGGGGTTTCCTGCACAGTCTCACAGTTTGGTAGCGGACAGTCACACTTTGGTACTGGACAGTAACTGTTTGGTAATGGACAGTCAATTTGGTACTGCGACAGATAGAGTTTGGGACTGGTCAGATTTGGTAATGGACAGATAAGAGTTTGGTACTGGACAGTCAGTTTGGTACTGGGACAGTCCACAGTTTTGGTATGGACAGTCTCGGTTTGGTACTGGACAGTCACAGTTTGGTGTGGACTGTCAGGCTTGTTAATGGACAGTCACAGTTTTTGGTAGTGGCCTGTCTCAGTTTGATACTGGACAGTCACAGTGTGGTACTGAAAGTCAATGTTGGGTATCTGGGACAGTCAGTTTGGTACTCGGACTGTCTCCTGTTTGGTTTAATGGACAGTCTGTTTGGTTCTGGACGTCTGTTTGGTAATGGACAGTCAGTTTTATATGGAACAGTCACAGTTTGGTACTGAATGTCACAGTTTGGTACTGGAAGTTCTGTTTGGTACTGGACAGTCACTGTTTGTTCTGGACTGTCTGTTTCGGTACTGGACAGTAGTTTTGGAACTGGACAGTCACAGTTTGGACTGGGACAGTCAGTTTGCGTACTGTGACTAGTCTGAGTCAGTTTTGGTACTGAGACTGTCAGTTTGGTATTGGACTGGTCGTTTGGTAAAGGACCAGTCAGGAGTCAGTTTTTTACTGCGACTGTCACAGTTTGGGACTGGAACGTTAGGTTGGTTCTGGACTGGTCACAGTTTGGTTTTTCTTGGTACAGTCTGTATGGGGACTGGACAGGTCACAGTTTGGGACAGGGTCTGTCAGTTGGTTACTGGACAGTCACAGTTTGGTATGGACAGTCACAGTTTGGTACTGGGAACGTCAGGTTGGTACTGGACAAGTCCTGTTTGGTACTGGACCGTCAGGTTGGTTCTGGACAGTCCTGTTTGGTTCTGGACAGGCAGTGTGGTTATGGACAGTCTTGTTGGTTACTGGACAAGTCACAGTTTGTATGGATCAGTCAGTGTCAGGTAATGTACAGTCAGTTTGGCACTGGTACATGTAGGTTGGTACTGGACTGTCACAGTTTTGGTTACTGGACTGTCTGTTTGGTACAGGACAGTCAGTTTGGTAACTGGACAGTCACAGGTGTGGTTAATGGACTGGCTCAGTTGCGTACTGGACAGTCAGTTTGTTACTGGACAGTCAGTTTGGTACTGGACAGTCACAGTTTGGTTCTGGACAGTCAGTTTGTTACTGGACAGTCACAGTTTGGTTTGGTATGGGTACAGTTTCACAGTTTGGGATGACAGTCAGTTTGGTTTGGACTGTCAGTTTGTTAACTGGACTGTCAAAGTTTGGGAATGGACTGTCTTGTTTGGGACTGGGGACAGTCAGTTTGGTTACTGGACAGGTCAGTTTTGTACTGGACAGACACTGTTTGTACTGGAGAGTCAGACTTTGGTTAATTGCACAGTCAGTTTGGTACTGCGACAGTCAATTTGAGTACTGGCAATTCAGTTTGGTATTGGACATTCAGTTTGGTACTGGCAGTCAGTTTGGTACTGGACTGTCACAGTTTGGTACTGGACAGTCAGGACTTTGGTACTGCACATCACAGTTCTGGTAGCGGAGGACTGTCACACTTGGTTTTTATGGACAGTTACAGTTTGTACTGGACTGTCACAAGTTTCGGTTCTGGACAGTCAGCTTGGTACTTGACAGTCAGTTGTGGTAGTGGACAGTACACAGTTTAATACTGGTCAGTCACTGTGTGGTACTGATAGTCAAAGTTTGGTACTGGACAGTCAGTGTGGTACTGGGACAGTCACAGGTTGTTACTGGATAGTCAGTTTGGTATGGACAATCAGGTTGGGTTGGTACTGGACAGTCTGTTTGGTACTGGTCAGGCAGTTTGATACTGGACAGTCACTGTTTGGTTACTGAAAGTCACAGTTTGGTCTGGACAGTCTGTTTTTATGGGGTACTGGACAGTCACAGTTTGGTACTAGGACAGTAATTGGGTACTGGCTAGTCAGGTTGGTATGGACAGTCTCATTTGGTACTGGACAGTCTGTTTGGTACTGCAGTCAGTTTGGAATGGTACAGTCTGAGCTGTTTGTAATGGCAGTATTAAGTTTGGGACTGCGACAGTTAGGTTGGTTACTGGACAGTCAACGTTTGCGTACTGGATAAGTCAGTTTGGGATACTGGTTAGTCACAGTTTGGGGTATGGACAGTCTGTTTGGTACTGGACAGTACACTGTTTTGTTCTGGACAGTCACAGTTTGGTACTGGACAGTCAGGTTGGTACTGGACAGTCAGTTTGGTTTCTGGGACAGTTCTGTGTGGTTCCGGACAGTCAGTTGGGACGGACAGTCAGATGTGTACAGGACAGTCAGTTGGTTCCGGTCAGTCAGTGTGGTTCTGGGACAGTCAGTGTGGTACTGGACAGTCAGGTTGGGACTGGACAGTCAGTGTGGTATCCTGGACAGTCAGTGTCGGTTCTGGCGTCCAGGTTGCGTCACTGGACAGTCAGTGTGTACTGGACAGGTCAGGTTGGTGCCTGGACAGTCAATGTCTGGTACTGGACAGTCTGTGTGGTAGTGGACAGTCATAAGTTTGGTTCGGGACTGTCAGTGTGGTATGACAGTCCTCACAGTTTGGTAATGGACAGTCAGCGTTAGTTACTGGGGACAGTCATGTGTGGTACCTGGACAGTCAGTGTTGTACTGTGTCAGTCAAGTTCTGGTACTGACAGTCAGTGTGGTACTGGTCAGTCACAGTGTGGTACTGGACAGTCAGGTTGGTACTGGCAGTCTGTGTTGCGTACTGGACAGTCAGTGTGGTACTGGTCAGTGTTTGGTACTGGACAGTCAGTGTGGTGCTGGACAGTCAGTGTGGTACTGGGGACAGTCAGTGTGGTACTGGCAGTCAGTTTGGTTACTGGACAGTCTAAGTTTGTTACTGGGACAGTTCAGGTTGGTATTGGACTGTCAGTTGGTACTGGACAGTTCAGTGTGGTACTGGACAGTCTGTTTGGTCTGGACAGTCAGGTGTTACTGGACAGCTAGTTTGGTACTGGACAGTCAGTGTGTACTGGGTCAGTCCAGTTTGGTAATGGACTGTCAGTGTGGTTACTGCAGTCTGGTGGGTTACTGGACAGTCAGTGTGGTACTGGTCAGTCAGTTTGGTAATGGGACAGTCACTGTTGGTACTGGATAGACAGTCAAGTTTGTACTGGACAGTCACAGTTGGTACTGGTCAGTCTGTTTGGTACTGGAACAGTCACATCAGGTTGGCGTACTGGCCAGTCTGGTGGTTACTGGACCGTCACAGTTTGGTTCTGGACAGTCAGTTTGTACTGGACAGTCACAGTTGGTCTGGACAGTATGATTGGTTTATTTTTTATTAAACCACCCTGCACATCGTCACATCAGTTGGGTACTGGACAGTCAGGTTCGTACTGGACCTGTCAGTTTGGTACTGGACTGTCACTGTTTGGTAATGGACAGTACTGGTTTGGTAACTGGTCAGTCACAGTTTGTTACTGGTCTGTTCTGTTTGGTACTGGACAGGTCACGTCCAGTTGGGTATGGACAGTCAGGTTGGTACTGGTCAGTCAGTTGGTACTGGACAATCACAGCTTGGTACTGGACAGTCAGTTTGGTACTGGAACAGTCACAGCTTTGGGTACTGGACAGATCAGTTTGGTAATGGACTGTCACAGTTTGGGACTGGAATGTTTGGTACTGGACAGTCAGGTTTGGTACTGGTTAGTCAGTTTGGCTACTGGACAGTCAGTGTGGTACTGTTCAGTTCAGTGTGGTACTGGAACATGGCACAGTTTGGTTTGACAGTCACAGTTTGGTACTGGGGACAGTCAGGTTGGTACTGGATCAAGCAGTGTGGTACTGGACAGGCAGTGTGGTACTGGACAGTCAACTGTTTGTTATGTACTGTCAGTGTGTACTGGACTGTAAGTGTTGGTTCTGGACTGTCAGTCGTGGTATGGGACAGTCAGTGTGTACTGGAGAGTCACAATTTGGTATGGACTGTCAGTGGTACTGGACAGTCAATTTGGTACTGGACAGTCAGTGTTTGGGACTGGACTGTCACAGTTTGGGACTGGACAGACAGTTTGGCTACTGGTCAGTCAGTTTGGTATGGTCAGTCAGTTTAGGTATAGGACAGTCAAGTTTGGTACTGGACATTCAGGTTGGTACTGTCAGTCAGGTTTGGTACTGGACAGTCAGAGTTTGGTATGGACACAAAAGTTTGGTACTGGGACTGTCAGTTTCGGTACTGGTCTGTCAGTTTGTACTGGATCTGTCTCTGTTTGGTCTGGACAGTCTGTTTTGTATGGACAGTCAGTTTGGTATGGACAGTCAGTTTGGACTGGTCAAGTCACAGTTTGTTACTGGACAATCAGTGTTGGTACTGCCAGTCACAGTTTGGTTCTTTACAGTCACAGTTTGCCACCTGACAGTCACTTTGGTACTGGCAGTCTGGTTTGGTTAAGGACTGTCAGTTTATTCAGGTCAGTCTGTTTGGTACTATACAGACAAAGAAAACAACTTTGGTTATCTGGACAGTCAGTTTGGCAATGGACTTTCAGTTTGGTATTGGACAGTCACAGGTTTGGTTTGGTTCAGTCTGTTTGGTACGGTCTGTATGTTTGGTACTGGACAGTCAGTTTGGTACTGGCCATGGTCTGTTTGGCAATGGACAGTCAGTTTGGTTATGGACTTCTCTCTGTTTTGGCTACTGACAGTCAGGTTTGTGTACCGGACCAGTCAGTTTGGTCTGGACAGTCTGTTTGGTACACGGACTGTCTGTTCTGGTACTGGACAGTTCAGTTTGGTACTGGACAGACAGAGTTTGGTTCTGGACAGGTAGTTTGGTAATGGACAGTCACCGTTTGGTACTGGACAGTCTGTTTGGTATGGACAGTCAGGTTGGTACACGGTCCTGTCAGTTGGTACGGACAGTCAGTTTGGTATGGTACTGACCGATGTCTGGTTAATGGACGTCAGTTTGGTACTGGTCAGTGACAGTTTGGTACTGGACAGTCACAGTTTGGTACTGGTCAGTCTGTTTGGTATGGACAGTTTGGTGGTACTGGGAACATAAACCGTTGTGTAATGGTCAGAGAGAGTTTGGTATGGCAGTCAATTTGGGAAACTGGAACAGTCGTTTGGTATGGACAATATGTTTGGTACTGGACAGTCAGTTTAGTATTGGACTGTCACAGTTCGGTACTGGACAGTCACAGTTTGGTTACTTGACTGTCAGTGTGTTACTGGGAGTTCCGTTTGGTACTGGACAGTCCAGTTTCGGACATGCTGGAAGTCAGTATGGTGTGGACAGATAGAGTTTGGGTACTGGACAGTCTCAGTTGGTACTGGACAGACACAGTTTGGTTTCTGGCAGTCAGTTTTGTTACTGGACAGTCACTGTTTGGTCTGGGACATTCGTTTGGTTCTGGCAGACAGTTTGGTTTGGACAGTCACAATTTGGTATGGACTGTCTGTTTTGGTATCTGGACAGTCAGTTTGGTACTAGACAGTCAGTTTGTTACAGGCAGTCAGGTTGGTACTGGTACAGACAGTTTGTACTGGTACTTCGTTTGGTACTGGATAGTCTGTCTGGTTTCTGGACAGATAGAGTTTTGGTACATGGCAGTTCCGTTTGGTTCTGGACAGACTCAGTGTATTCCTGGACAGTCACCCTGGTTTGCGTACTGGACGTCAGTTTGGTACTGGATCAGTTAGAGTTTGGTACTGGACAGTCTGTTGGTACTGGACTGTCTCAGTGTGGTACTGGACAGTCAAGTGTGTTACGGTACTTTATAGTAATTTGGTACTGGTCGTCTGTTTGGTTTTGGGACAGTCATGTATGGTACTGGACAGTCAACTGTTTTGTTCCTGGACAGTCAGTTTGGTACTGGACAGTCTGTTTTGGTACTGGACAGTCAGTTTGAGTACTGGAATGTCAGTTTGGTACTGGACAGGTCAGTTGGGTTCTGGACAGATGAGTTGGGTACAGACAGTCAGTTTGGTACTGGGACAGACAGTTTGAGTACTGGACTGTCAGTTTGGTACTGGGACTGGTCTGTTTGAGTTACTGGACAGATGAGTTTGGTTCTGGACAGTCAGTTTGTACGGACAGTCACAGTTTAGTTCCTGACAGTCAGATTTGGAATGGTCAGTCAGTTTGGTACTGGATCAGATAGAGTTTGGTACTGGACAGTCATGTTTGGTACTGGCTGACAATGTTGGTTCTGGGACAGTCAATGTGGTAAAGGACATTTAGTTTTTGGTTCTGGACAGTCAGATTCTTGGTTAAGGGACAGTCAGTATGGTTCTGGTCTGTCTCTGTTTAGTACTGGACAGTCATGTTTGGTTACTGGGACAGTCAGTGTGGTACTGGGACAGTCAGTTGGTACTGGACAGTATGTTCTTGTTCTGGACAGTCATTGTGTCAGGACATATTGAATTTGGTTTTGGACAGTCAGTTTGGTACTGCACAAGTCAGTTGGTACTGGACAGTCTCAGTTTTGTCCTGGACTGTCTGTTTGGTACTGGAAAGTCTGTTTGGTATCTGGACAGTTAGAGTTTGGTATGTAAAGTCAGTTTGGTATTGGTCTGACACAGTTTGGTACGGGACTGTCAGTTTGGTACTGGACAGTCACAGTTTGGTTTGTCGGACAGTCATTTGCTGGTATACCGGTCATATAGAATTTGGGACTGGACAGTCAGTTTGGTACTGGACAGTCAGTATGGTTACTGACAGTCTGTTTGGTTTGGAAGGCACAGTTTGGTACTGGACAGTAAGTTTCAGATTCTGGACTGTCATTTTACGTACTGGACAGATTGAGTTTGGTACTGGTCAGTCAGTTTGGTAATGGGACAGTCAGTTTCACTGTCAAGTTTGGTAACTGGCAGTCAGTTTGGTACAGGACAGACTGTTTGGTGGCTGGAGAGACAATGTGGTACTGGACAGCTAAGTTTGGTAATGGACGGACAGTTTGGTTACTGGACAGTCAGTTTGACCAGTCTGTTTGGTTCTGGGACTGACTGTTTGGGTATGGACAGTCTGTTTGACAGCAGTTTGGTTACTGGAATGAATGTGTGGTACTTGGACATTCAGTTTGACAGTCTGTTTGGTACTGGACAGACAGTTTCACAGGGGAGTGAGGTTATTATGGACAGTCAGTGGGTCAGTCTGTTTGTTAATGGACAGTCGTTGGTTCTGGACAGACAGTTTGTGGTACAGGACGTCAGTTTAACAGTGAGTGTGGTATGAAAACCAGTCAGTTTGCGTATCTGACAGACAGTTTGTTACAGGACAGTCAGTTTGAAAGTCTGTTGTATGAACAGACAGTTTGACTGTAAGTTTTGTGAATGGACAGTCAATTTGGTACTGGACAGATAGAGTTTGGTACTGGACTAGTCAGTTTGTACTGGACGTCAGTTCCAGTCAGTGTGGTTACTGGACAGTCAGTGTGATTCTGGGACCAATCAGTTGGTTCTGGACAGACAGTTAGGTACTGGGACAGTTCAGTTTGGTTATGGACTACAGTATGGTACTGGACAGTCATGTTGGACATTCAGTTTGGTATGGGGCGGACGTTTGGTACTGGACGGTCATGTTTTGTATTGGACAGTCAGTTTGCTACTGGAAGTCAGTTTGTATTTGGTTACTGGACAGAAAGTTTTGCGGTTACTGGACAGTCAGTTTGGACAGTCAGTGTGGTACTGGACAGACAGTTTGGTACTGGACAGTCAGTTGGACTAGTCTGTTCGGTACTGGACAGACAGTTCGGTTCTGGAGAATGACTGTTGGGTATGCATAGGACAGTTTGGTATGGGGACAGTCAATTCGGTCCTGGACAGACAGATTGGGTTCTGGACAGTCTCAGTTGGGGTACTGGACAGTAGTTTGTGTGTACTGGACAGTCAGGGTTTTTTTTTTTTTTTTTTGGTTCTGGACAGTCAGTTGGTAATGGACAGACAGAAAGGTGTTTGGTTCTGGACAGTCAGTTTCGGTACTGACAGTCATCAGTTTGGTATGGACAGTCTGTTTGGTACTGGTCTGTCACAGTTTGGTATGGTCAGTCAGGGGTGGTACTGGACAAACCCGTTTGGTTCTGCGACAGTATGTTGGTACTGGACAGTCTGTTGGTACTGGACTAACCGCATTGGTACTGGACTGTTTGTTTGGTTCTGGACTGTTGGTTTGCTATTGGTCCGAGAGAGTGTTGGTACTGGTCAGTCATTTTGGAACTGGACAGTCAGTTTGTTACTGGACGTAGTTTGGTTCTGGGTCAGTCAGTTTTTTAGTATTGTGACTGTCTCCGTTCGGTTACTGGACGTCACAGTTTGGTACTGGACTGTCTGTGTGGTATGGACAGTCCGTTTGGTACTGGAAAGTCAGTTTGGAAGGACAGTCAGTATGGTGATGACTGATAAGAGGTGGATAATGCGACAGATAGAGTTGGTACTGGACTGTCACTGTTGGTATCTGGTCAGACACAGTTTGGTACTGGACAGTCAGTTTGGTCTACTGGGACAGTCACAGTTTGGTTCTGGAACAGTCAGTTTGGTATGGAACTGACAGTTTGGTATTGTCAGTCCAACAATTTGGTACTGGACAGTCAGTTTGGTACTGGACAGTCAGTTTGGTACTAGGACAAGACAGTTTGGTACGGATCAGTCAGTTTGGTACAGGACTGTCTGGTTGGTTTGGGACTGACTGTTTGGTACTGGACTGTCACTATTTGGTACTGCACAGTCAGTTTTGGGACTGGTACAGTCACGTTTAGTCCTGGACAGTCAGTTTGGTACTGGACAGTCAGTTTTGTTACTGGACGATTGAGTTGGGTAATGACAGTCTGTGGTTTGTTACTGGGTCCAGACACAGTGTGGTATGGACAGTATTGTCTGGTACGGACTTTAGTGTTTGTACTGGACAGTCAGTTTGTTACTGGACATCAGTATGGTACTGGACAGTCTGTTTGGTATGGTGTGACACTGTTTGGTACTGGGACGTCATGTTTAGATTATGGGACAGTCAATTTTCGTACCTGGACTGATTGAGTTTGCGTTCTGGACAGTCAGTTTGGTACTGGACAGTCAGGTTTCACAGTCAGTGTGGTACTGGCAGTCAGTTTGGTATTGGAAAGACAGTTTGGTTACTGGACAGTCAGTTTGACAGTCAGTTTGGTAACTGGACTGACTGTGGGTACTGGACAGTCAGTATGTACAGTCAGTTTGGTTCTGGACAGACAGTTCGGTTATAGGTCAGACAGTTTGGTTATGGACAGAAGTTTGGTACTGGACTGTCTGTTTGGTGCTGGAAAGAAAGTTTGGTACTGTGGACAGACAGTTTGGGTTCTGTACAGTCAGTTTGACAGTCCGTTTGGTACTGGACAGACAGTTTGGTTCTGGACAGTCATATTTGACAGTACAGTTTGGTATGGACAGGACCAGTTTGGTAATGGTCCGTCAGTTTGACGATTCAGTTTGGTAATGGACAGAACCTGTTTCACAGTGTGTGTGGTACTGGACAGTCAGTTGGACAGTAGTTTGGTACTGGACAATCTGTTTGGTAATGGACAGACAGTTTGGTACAGGACAGTCAGTTTCACAGTGAGTGTGGTTCTGGACTGTCAGTTGGTACTGGAAGAACAGTTTGGTACTGGACAGTCAGTTGGACAGTCAGTTTGGTTACTGAGACAGATCCAGTTTGACAGTAAGTTTTGAAACTGGAAGTCAATTTTGGTATGGAACAGATGAGTTTGTTACTGGACATGTCAGGATGGTATTGGACAGTCAGTTTCACAGTCAGTGTGGTACTGTGACAGTCAGTTTGATATGGCAATCAGTTTGGTACTGGATCTGGACTGTTTTGCTTGGATACTGGACAGTCAGTTTGGTACTGGACAGACAGTTTGGTACTGGACAGTCTGTTTGACTTTCAGTTTGGTACTGGACAGACAGTTTGTATGAGACAGGCAGTTTGGTATCTGGTCAGTCTGTTAGAACTGGACAGTCAGTTTGACAGTCAGTTGTTACTGGACAGACAGTTTAGGCTTACTGGACAGGCTGTTTGACAGTCAGTTTGGTACTGGAGCAGAACAGTTTGTTATGGACAGTACAGTCTGACAGTCTGTTCGGTTATGGACAGACAGCCTAGACAGACAGTTTGGTTCTGGACAGACAGTTTGGTACTGGACAGACAGTTTGGGTTTGGTACTGGGACAGGACTGTTTGGTACTGGACAGACAGTTGGTACTGGACTGTCTTTTCGGTACTG
This sequence comes from Conus ventricosus, assembly GCA_018398815.1. Lineage (NCBI taxonomy): Eukaryota > Metazoa > Mollusca > Gastropoda > Neogastropoda > Conidae > Conus > Conus ventricosus. The sequence goes on from JAFLJL010016688.1 coordinate 41,375, forward strand.
GAACAGTCATTTTGGTACTGGACAGACAGCTTGGTATGGACAGTCACTGTTTGGTAATGGATCAGTATGTTTGGTGGTACTGTCAGACAGTTTGTTACTTGAGACTGACCGTTTGGTACTGGACAGTCAGTTTGGTGTATGAATAGACAGTTTGGTTCTGGTCTGTAAGTTTGGTTACTGGACAGACAGTTTGGTTTGGTAGACAGTTTGGTACGGGACTTCAAGTTGGTACTGGAGAGTCAGATTTAGTACTGCACAGGCAGTTTGGTACTGGACAGTTCAATTTGGTACTGCAATTCAGTTTGGTACTGGACATTCAGTTTGGTACTGGACGGTCAGTTTGGTATGGACAGTCAGTTTGGTAACGGACAGTCAGTAATTTGGTACTGCACCGTCACAGTTTGGTAGCGGACAGTCACACTTTGGTACTGGTCAGTAACAGTTTGGTTACTGGACAGTCAATTTGGTTACTGGACTGATAGAGGTTTGGTATATGGACTGATTGGTAACGCGACGATAGAGTTTGGGTACTGGTCAGTCAGTCTTGGTACGGGACAGTCCACTGTTTTGTATGGTCTGTTCTCTGTTTGGTACTGGACAGTATCAGTTTGGTAGTGGACAGTCAGCTTGGTACTGGACAGTCACAGTTTGGTTAGCTGTGGACAGTCATCTGTTGTTAATGGGGCAGTCACAGTGTGGGTATCTGATAGTCACGGTTTAGGTACTGGACCGTAGTTTGGTTATGGACCAGTCGCAGTTGGGTACGGGACATTCAGTTTTGGTAGGACAGTCAGTTTGGTACGGGACAGTCAGTTTGATTCGGGACAGTCAGTTTGATACTGGACAGTCACAGTTTGGTACTGAAAGTCACAGTTTCGGTACTGGCACAGTCAGTTTGGTACTGGACATTCACAGTTTGGTACTGGACAGTCGTTTGGTAACTGGTCTGTCAGGTTGTGGCACGGACAGTCACAGTTTGGTACTGGACAGTCAGTTTGGTACTGGACGTCAGAGTCAGTTTTGGTAATGGGACAGTCAGTTTAGGTACTGGGACAGTCAGGTTGGTACTGGACAGTCAGAGTCAGTTTTGTACTGGTCTAGTCACAGTTTGGGAGATGGGGACTGTTAGGTTGGTACTGGACAGTCACAGTTTGGTACTGGACAGTAGTTTGGGACTGGACAGTCACAGTTTGGGACTGGGACAGTCGTTTGTACTGGACAGTCACAGTTGGTACTGGACAGTCACTGTTTGGTACTGGACTGTCAGGTGGGTTAGTACTGGACAGTCGGTTTGGTTACTGGACAGTCCAGGTTGGTACCTGGATCAGTCACAGTTGGTTCTGGACAGGCAGTGTTGGTAATGGACAGTCATGTTGGTACTGGATACAGTTCCTGTTTTGTTACTGGACAGTCAGTGTGTTACTGGACAGTCAGTTTGGAACTGGACAGTCAGGTTGGTACTGGACAGTCCTCCGTTTGGTATGGTCCAGGCTGTTTGGTACAGGACAGTCAGTTTGGTACTGGACATTCACCAGTTTGGTACTGGACAGTCACAGGTTTGGTACTGGAAGTCAGTTTGTTACTGTGACAGTCAGTTGGTACTGGACAAGTCACCAGTTTGGTACCTGGACTGTCAGTTTGTTTACTGGACATGTACAGTTTGGGTTGGTACTGGACAGTCCACAGTTTGGGACTGGACAGGGAGTTGGTACTGACAGTCAGTTTGTTTATGGACAGTCACAGTTTGGTTCGGACAGTCACCAGTTTGGCGATGGACAGTCAGTTTGGTACCTGGACAGGTCAGTTGTGTACTGGACAGTCACTGTTTGGTTTCGGGAGAGTCAGACTTTGGTACTGCACAGTCAGGTTGGTACGGGACTTCAATTTGGTACTGGCAATTCTGTTTGGTTACTGGAAATTCAGTTGGTAATGCGACAGTCAGTTTGGTACTTGGGACAGTCACAGTTTGGTACTGGACAGTTTCAGACTTTGAGTACTGCACAGTCACTGTTTGGTAGCGGGACAGTCACACTTTGGTACGGACAGTAACAGTTTGGTACTCGCGACAGTCACAGTTTGAGACTGGACAGCTCGGCTTGGTTCCTGTCAGTCAGTGTGGTATAGTGGACAGTCACAGTTTAATATGACAGTACAGTTGAGATACTGAAAGTCCACTGTTTGGTACTGGAAGCAGTTGTATGGACAGTCACAGTTTGGTAACTGGTTAGGTCAGTTTCGGTACTGGACTGACAGGTTGGTATGGACAGTTCTGTTATGTACTGGACATCACGGGTTGTTACTGGACAGTAAAAGTTTGGTACTGAAAAGTCACAGTTTGGTACTGGACAGTCAGTTTGGTTACTGGACAGTCACAGTTTGGTTACAGGACAGTCAGTTTGGTACTGGCTAGTCAGGTTGGTACTGGACGTCACAGTTTGTACTGGACAGTCAGTACTTTGGTTCTGGACAGTCTGTTTGGTACTGCCACCCATGACAGTCAGAGTCAGTTTGAGTACTGGACAGTCCTCAGTTTGGAATGGACGTTAGGTTGGTAATGGTCAGTCACAGTTTGGTACTGGTCAGTCAGTTTGGGACTGGGTAGTCACAGGTTGGGATTGGCTGTCAGTTTAGGTATGGCAGTCACAAGTGTGGTAGGGACTGTCTCTGTTTGGTTATGGGACAGTCTGGTTGTACTTGACATGTCAGTTTGGATGGACAGTCAGGTTGGTATGACAGTCACAGGTTTGTACTGGGACTGTCAGTGTGGTAATGGACAGATTTTGGTAATGGGTCTGTCACAGTTTGGACTGGACATACAGTGTGGTAATGGACATTTCAGTTTGGTACTGGACGTCAGGTTGGTACTGGGACAGTCACCAGTTTGGTACTGGACAGTCAGGTTTGGTACTGACAGTCAGTTTGGTATCTGGACGTCACAGTTTGGTTACTGGACAGTAACAGTTTGGTATGGACAGTCAGTTTTGTTTCTGACAGTCACAGTTGTAACTGGGGCAGTACAGGTTGGTACTGACAGTCACAGTTTGGTTTGGTCTGACAGTCACAGTTTGGGACTGGACAGTCAGTTGGTAACTGGACAGTCTGGGTTGATTTTTGTGGTAATGGACAGCAGTTTGTTACTGGGACAGTCACAGTTTGGTATGGACAGTCACAGTTTGGGGATGGGCTTTCTTTCAAGTGGTCGTTACTGGACAGTCGTTTTGATCTGGTCTGTCAAGTTTTGTTTACTGGACAGTCATGTGGACTGGACAGTCAGTTTGGTACTGTACAGTCAGTTTGGTACTGGACAGTCACGGTTTGGTATTGGGACAGTCTCTGTTTGGTCCTGGACAGTCACAGGTCAGTTTCGGTACTGGGACTGTTCAGTTATGGTACTTGAACAGTCAGTTTGGTTCTGGACAGTCAGTTTGGTACTGGACCAGTCACAATTTTGTCTGGACCTGTAACAGTTGGTACTGAGACAGTCTCAGTGGGTTTGCTCTCGGGATCCTGCTGGACTGACTCTTTTTGCCTGGACTCTATGCTGGTGCCGGTTGGATTTGGATAGTCGGTTTGGTTACTGGACGTTTTAATTTTTGGACAGTCAGGTTTGGTTACCTGTACAGACCGTTTGGTACTGGGACGTCAGTATGACGGTCAGTTTGGTACAGGACAGACAGTTTCACAGTGAGAAGGTGTGGTATTCTGGTCAGTCAGTTGACAGTCTGTTTGGTAAGGACAGTCGTTTGGTAGGACTGACAGTTTGGTACAGGACAGTCTGTTTCACGTAGTGTGTGGTTGTCTGGCAGTCAGTTGGTTACTTGGACAGACAGTTTGGTACTGGACTGTCAGATTGACAGTCAGTTTGGTACTGGACAGGACAGTGTGACAGTTGTTAGATAAATGGACAGTCAATTTGGTACTGGACTGATTAGAGTTTGATTACATGGACAGTCTGGTTATGGATACTGGCAGGCAGTTTCACAGTCTAGTGTGGTACTGACAGTCTGTTTGATACTGGACAAATCAGTTTGGTATGGACAAGACAGTTTGGTACTTTACAGTCAAGTTTGGTACTGGACAGACAGTATGGTTCTGGACTGTCTGTTGGTCATTCAGTTTGGTACTGGACGGACAGTTGGTATGGACAGGTCAAGTTTGGTACGGGACAGTCAGTTTGCTACTGGGACAGTTCAGTTTTGACTGTCCTGTTTTGTACTGGGACAGGACAGATTGGTATGGACAGTCAGTTTGACAGTCAGTTTGGTACTGGACAGACAGTTTGGTACTTGGTCTGAAAGTCTGACTGTCAGTTCGGTTCTGGACAGACAGTTTGGTACTGGACAGACAGTTTTGGTACTGGACAGACAGTTTGGTTTGGTACTGGACAGACAGTTTGGTACTGGACGTCAGTGTGGTTACTGGACAGTCAATTCGGTATGGAAGACATTTTGGTACTGGACTGACTGCTTTGGTACTGGACAGTCACAGTTTGGTACTGGACAGTAAGTTGGGTGGTACTGACTGTAACAGTTTGGTCCTGGACAGTCAGTTTGGTATGGTAAGTCAGTTTGGTTACTGCTAATATAGAACAGTTGGATACTGGACAGCTCAGTTTGGTACTGGAACGTCTGTTGTTCTGGAATGACAGTTTGGTATGGACAGTCACAGTTTGGTACTGGAAGAGTCAGACTTTGTTCTGCCAGTCAGTTTGGTAACTGGACAGGTCAATTTGGTACTGCAATTCACTTTGGTTCTGGACATTCTGTTTGGTTCTGGACAGTCAGTTTGGTACTGGACAGTCAGTTTGGTTACTGGACAGTCAGACTTTGGTACTGACACAGTCACAGTTTGGTTGGGCAGTCACATATCTTTGGTTCTGGACAGTAAATGTTTGGTATGGAAATCATTTGGTACTGGACAGAGAGAGTGTGTGGTACTGGACTCAGTCTAGTTTGGTGACTGGACAGTCTCAGTATGGTACTGGACAGTCTCTGTTTGGTACTGGTCAGGCACAGTTTGTAGCTGGGACAGTCAGCTTGGTACTGGACAGTCTGGGTGGTAGTGGAGAGGTCACAGTTGATATGGACAGTCACAGTGTGGTTACTGTAAGTCACAGTTTTTGGTACGGGACTGTCAGTTTGGTACTGGTCAGTCACAGTTTGTACTGGGACAGGTCAGTTTGGTAATGGGAAGTCAGGTTGGTTACTGGACTTCAGTATGGTATGGACAGTCAGTGTGATATGGACAGTCACTGTTTTGGTAATGAAAGTCACAGTTGGTACTGGCAGTCAGTTAGGTATGGACAGTCACAGTTTGGTTTGGACAGTCTGTTTGGTACTGGACAGTAGGTTGGTACTGTGACAGTACAGTTTGGTACTGGACAGTCAGTTTGGTACTGACAGTCTGAGTCAGTTTGGTATGGACAGTCAGTTTGGTACTGGACAGTCGTTAAGTTTGGTACTGGTACAGTCAGACGTACAGAGTTTGGTACTGGACAGTCACAGTTTGGGACTGCCGACAGTTAAGGTGGTACTGGACAGTCCACAGTTTGGTAATGGTCAGTCAGTTTGGGATCTGGGACAGTCACAGTTATGGGACAGGACAGTTCAGTTTGGTACTGGACAGTCACTGTTGTGGTCTGGACTGTCACAGTTTGGTACTGGAGAGTCAGGTTGGTAACTGGACAGTCAGTTTGGTCAGTTTGGACTGGACAGTCAGGTGGTACTGGACAGTCACAGTTTTGGTATGGACAGTCTGTGTGGTACTGGGCAGTCATGTTAGGTACTGGACAGTCACAGTTTGCGTACTGGACAGTCAGTGTGGTTACTGGACAGTCAGTTTGGGCACCTGGACAGTCTGGTTGGTACTCGGACAGATAAACAGTTTGGTTAATGGACAGTAGGTTGGTAACAGGAAGTCAGGTTTGGTACGGGACAGTCTCAGTTGGTACTGGACAGTCACAGTTGGTACCTGGACAGGTCTGTTTGTTAGTGGACAGTCCGTTTGGTACTGGACAGTCACTGTTTGGTAATGGACAGTCAGTTTGTTACTGGACAGTCACAGTGTGTTTGTACGGGTCAGTTCACAAGTTTGGGATGGAACCAGTCAGTTGGGTCTGTAAGTCAGTTTGTTACTGGGACAGTCACAGTTTGGTATGGACAGTCACAGTTTGGGGACTGGACAGTCAGTTTGGTTATGGACAGTCCTGTTTGTACTGGACAGTCACAGTGTGGTATGGACAGTCACAGTTTGGTACTGGAGGAGGTCAGACTTTGGTACTGCAACCAGTCAGTTGGTACTGGACAGTCAATTTGGTACTGGCAATTACAGTTGGTACTGGACATTCTGTGTGGTACTGGACGTCAGTTTGGTACTGGACAGTCACAGTTTGGTACTGGACAGTCAAGACTTAGGTACTGCACAGTCACAGTTTGGTAGCGACAGTCACCCACTTGGTACTGGACAGTACAGTTTGGTACTCTGGACAGTCACAGTTTGGTACTGGGACTGTCAGCTTGGTACTTGACAGTCGTGTGGTAGTGGACAGTAACAGTTTTATACTGGACAGTCACAGTGTGTACTGGAAAGTCACAGTTTGGTTCTGGACAGTCAGTTTGGTATGGACAGGTCACTAGTTTGGTACTGGACAGTCAGGTTTTGGTACTGGACAGTCAGGTTGGTATTGGTCAGTCAGTTTGTTTGGTATGGGACAGTCAGTTTGATAATGGACAGTCACAGTTTGGTCTGAATGTCACAGTTTGGTACTGGAAAGTAAGTTTGGTGCTGGGACTGTCACTGTTTGGTACAGGACAGTCAGTTTTGGTAACTGGCTAGTCAGGTGGGACTGGACAGTCACAGTTTGGTACTGGACATTGTTTGGTAATGGGACAGTCAGTTTGGTACTGGACAGTCTGAGTCAGTTGGTAATGGTCAGTCCAGTTTGGACTGGACACGTCTTGGTGGTACTGGACAGTCACAGTTTGTACTGGACAGTCAGTTTGGGATGGACCAGTCACAGTTTGGGATGGACAGTCAGTTTGGGTCTGGACAGTCCCACAGTTTGTAATGGACAGTCACTGTTTTGGTAGGTCAGTCAGCGTTGGTACTGGACAGTCAGTTTCGGTTACTGGACAATCAGGGTGGTTTACTGGACAGTCACAGTTGGTACGGACATGTCCAGTGTGGTTACTGGACAGTCATTTTGGTACTGGACCGTCACAGTTTGGTATGGAAGTCAGTGTGGTATGGACATTCAGTTTTCGGTACTGGACAGTCAGGTGGTACTGGACAGTACAGTTTGGTACTGGTCAGTCAGTTTGGTAATGGGACGTCTTTGGTACTGGGGACAGTCACAGTTTGGTACTGGTCAGTCACAGTTTGGTATACTGGACAGTCAGTTTGGTACTGGACAGTCACAGTTTGGTCTGGGCAGTCAGGTTGTTACTGGTCAGTCACAGTTTTTGGTTTGGTTAGGGTGGTTCTGTCACGTTTGGGACTGGACAGTCAGTTTGGTACTGGTCAGTCTGTTTCTGGTACTGACAGTCAGTTTGTTACTGGACGTCACAGTTTGGTAATGGACAGTCACAGTTTGAAGGACGGGCTGTCTGTTTCGTTCTGGGACAGTCTGTTTTGATATGTCAGTCCACAGTTTGGTACTGGACAGTCACATTTTGGGACTGGACAGTTTTTTTTTCCCCAGGGGTTTTTTTTGGTCTGTACTGATCAGTTTGGTACTGGACAGTCTCGGGTTGGTTTGTGGACAGTCACTGTTGGGTCCTGGACAGTCACAGGTCAGTTTGGTACTGACTGTCAGGTATGGTACTGATCAAGTCGTTTGGTATGGACATGTTCTGTTGGTATGGACAGTCACAATTTTGTACTGGACAGTCACAGTTGGTACTGGACAGTCACAGTTGGTGCTGGATAGTCGTTTGGTACTGGACAGTCTGTTTGGTTACTGGTCAGTCTCAGTTTGGTAGTGGACAGTCAGAGTTGGTACTGGTCAGTCGGTTTGGTTCTGGACAGTCATATAGGTACTGGAAGTCAGAGATTGGTTACTGGACAGTCAGTATGCAATGGACAGTCAGTTTTGGTCAACTAGACTGTCCAATCAGTTGGTAGTGGAACAGTCAGAGTTTGGTACTGGACAGTCAGTTGGTACTAGACAGTCAGTTTGGTACTGGACATTCCAGTTTGGTACTGGACTGCAGAGTTTGGTACTAGACAGTCAGTTTGGTACTGGTCAGTTCAGAGGTTTGGTACTGGACTTTCAGTTTGGTATGCAGAGGAAGAGTGTGGTACTGGACAGTCAGGTTTGGGTATGAGAGGCTGAGTTATGGTATGGACAGTCAGTTTGTTAATGGACGTCAGGAGTTTGGTACTGAACCGGTTCCAGTTTGTTACTGGACAGTCAGTTTGGTACTGGACAGTCAGAGTTTGGTACCTGGACAGTCAGTTTGTTACTGGTAGGACAGGTTTGGTACTGGCAGTCAGAGTTTGGTATGGACAGTCACAGGTTGGTACCAGACAGTCCCCAGTTGGTACCTAGAACGTCACAGTTGGTAGTAGACAGTCACAAGTTTGCGTACTAGATAGTCACAGTTTGGTACTGGACAAGTACAGTTTGGTACTGGTCAGTCCAGTTTGGTACTGGACAGTACAGTTTGGGGGATATGGACAGTCACGTTTGGTACTGGTCAGTCCAGTTTGGTACTGGACAGTCAAGTTTGGTATGGACAGTCACAGTTGTTACTGGGCACTCCACAGTTTGGTACTGGGACAGTCAGGTTTGGTACTGCGACACGTAAGTTTGGTACGGACAGTCACTGTTGGGTATGGACAGTCAGAGTATGGTACTGGACAGTACGTTTGGTACTAGACAGTCACAGTGTGTATCTGGACAGTAGTTTGGAATTGACAGTCACAGTTATGGTACTTGGACAGTCAGAGTTTGGTACTTGCAATCACAGTTTGTGGTTTGGGACAGTCAGAGTGTGGTACTGGGACAGTCAGAGTTTGGTAATGAGGACGGTCAGAGTTTGGTACTGGGGACAGTACGTTTGGTACTAGACATCACAGTTTGGTACTGGAAAGTCAGCGTTGGTTACTGGACAGTCAGAGTTTGGTACTGGACAGTAAGTTGGTTCTGGACAGTCACTGTTTGGCACTGGACAGTAAGGTTTGAGTTCTGGGACGGTCAGAGTTGGTACTGGACCAGTCAGAGGATGGTACTGGGCCAGTCGGTGTTTGGTATGTGGACAGTAAGGTTGGTTACTGGGACGGTCAGTTTGGTACTGGACAGGTCAGTTTGGTACTGGACAGTCAGAGTCAGTTTGGTATTGACAGTCAGTGTTTGGTATCTAGACAGTCAGAGTATGGTACTGGACAGTCAGAGTTTGGTACTGGACAGTCAGAGTTTGGTACTGCGTCAGTCTGTTGGTACCTGGTCAGTCAGTTTGGTACTGGATCAGATCAGTTTGGTATGGACAGTCAAGTTTGGTACTGGACAGTCAGTATGGCACTGGGCCAGTCTTAGCTTGGTACTGGACAGTCACAGTTGGTACTGGACAGTCAGTCAGTT
>JAFLJL010016692.1:0-10000 GCA_018398815.1 Conus ventricosus
CACACACACACACACACACACATAATGCGCGCGGACACAGACACACACATACACACGCACGCGCTGTGACATTCTTTCATAAGCTCGGGTCATTTTTCATTAAGAAAATGACGCAATCGATACATGACGTCTATTCGCTCTGCGCTTGTTTAATATTTCTATGTCCAAACGATAAAAATAATTGTTAGTTTTTGCTTTACGGCAGTACGTTTATAATTTCAAGCGTCATGCAGACTTGCATTTGTATTAATAATAAAATAATTTACAATTGTAGGGCATGGAAAACGTCGTATGACCATTCGCAATTGTCCAAGTGTCGTGGGTTCTCCGTCCGCGCATGTGCAGTAAGTATTAACCGTTGCATCTTACGATCTTGGTCAACCCGGTCGACGTGAAATTGGCTCCGCAAGAAAGGTCAAATTAGTCGAAAGCAAGAAACCTTTTGAAGGTATCAGTCGAGGCCGGACTGAAGGGGCATTACAGGGCATTAGGACGATACCCACAACTTTTACGGGGAAGGTCTGAACGAGTCTCATCGTTCCGTGGGCGAGTCTGATAGCTGTAGTCAAAGAAGACTGTGTTGAGGTAAATAGATCGAAATCATTTTTTTCGTATAGCGCAACAAAATTTATTTCAATATAATCGTATTAAGGCACACTTACCGATTCAATAATATTTTGTGCGTGCGATCATTTAAAATGCTCTGAATTAAATATTTCAGGTTTACCAGTCAACACGTATGATTGATCGTAGAGCTGTCATTTTCATCTGTTTGCTTTATCATATCGTGTTGCCATGTACTAATCCATATTATGTAAATTCTATTTCAGCTCACCGCAGTATGCAGCCATATTTAGAAGATGTGATATTTGTGTGAATGCATATTTATTATTTAAAGAATCGTAAACGAGTTCAAGTTATGAACGAAGCATTTTCGTGGATCTAGTGATCTGTTTTAATATGAAGATTGACGCCATTTGATTTAATCCATTCAAGGATTAAATGTAATTGTAATTCATCAAGATTAAGCCCTTTGGGGAATAACTCAGTCAAGGCAGATTGGAATATTCGTATACATTTTCCTTCTTTGTTAACGAGTTTTATCGTTAAAGCAATTTTTGAAGGAAATCAATTGTAAATGATAGAGCAAGCTTAGTGCAATTGTAAAGTGTGTTTAGAGCGTGTAATGGGTGGAATAGTGATGTGCCACCATAGTGCAAGATCTAAGACAATTGTTTATCTTGCAGGTCTCACTCTTTACTCCTGTTCCTGTTCCCACTACCACTCCTACTACTCCTTTTCATCCCTCCCCATCATCTCTCCGCATCTTTATCTTCACCTTCGGCACACATCTTTATCCCCCTACATCCTTCGTCGGGAGGAACGGTGTGGTGTGTCAACCTTGCCGGGATCTGGAAGCGAACTGTGAACGTCAGCGGAACTCCGGAACGCTACACGATTCCGTGAAGCTGAGTGGCAATCACATAAACACTTCCTCCACATTCAAGCACGCTACAACACACTCAGACATTTTTTTTTCTTTGTATATTTTCTTGTGCATAACTATATTCTGTGTGTATTCTCCGGAAGATATTTTTGTAGCACGAGCGGACAATCGATATTTGTGCTACTGCAAGAAGCGAAGAGGAGAAGGACAGAGACTTTGTTGTTACAAGTATATGTGCATGATTAATTTCTTTTGAATGTAACTCATTTCATAGGAACAAAACGGACATCAACATTCAAAGCAACCATACGACATATTCACTGCAGATCACCATCATCATTGTTCATCCTTTATTAAATTCAGTTGTTATCAAAATCAAACCTTCTATTCCATCTGTAGTAAGAAAGTGAAGGGTGTGGACGAAAGCTTGACTTTCCTACTACGGTCTATCGTTCTTGCCTGAGCATTCAACCATCATTTATGAATGGGGTCTTATTAAAAACGTCACACGCGCACACACACACACACACACACACACACACACACACACACACACCCCACACACACACACTCAGGCACAAGCACGCGCACACACACACACACACACAGACACACACACACACACACACACACACACACACACACACACACACACACACACGCACGCACGCACGCACGCACGCACGCACACACACACACACACAACACACACACACACACACACAAACCACACACACACACACAACACACACACACACACACACAACACACACACACACACACACACACACACACACACACTCACACACACACACAGACACACACACAGACACAAACACACACACACACACACGCGCGCGCGCATGCGCGCATGCGCACGCACGTACGCACGCACACACGTATCTGCTTTATCTAAACCCATGAAAAACACTTGCAAAATTTACTATATTCTTATCTTACTAAAAACAATTTTCTCCACGACGATCAATCTGGTTTCCGTAAAAATCATTCCTGCCATACAACCCTTGTACAGCTTATTGATAGCCTCTTATGCAGTATAAATGAAAATAAATTTACTGGTATTCTTTTTATAGACTTTGAAAAAGCTTTTGATGTAATAAATCATTCTCTCCTGTTGCGTAAACTGGAACTCTACAAATTAACTCCAGAATTGATAAATCTCATGTCCTCATTCCTATGTAATAGGAAACAATCAGTAACAGTCAACAATAAAACGTCAAATTTAATGTCTATCAAATATGGAGTACCACAAGGCTCTGTACTGGGCCCTCTACTGTTTACTGTCTACGTCAATGATTTACCTTATTTTCTTGAAAGTAAATGCGAAATGTTTGCTGATGACACATCTCTTCATTCCAGTGATTCAGATCCATATAGATTAGCTAGTAACCTCCAAAATGATGTTAAAAAAACTTATCGAATGGACTCAGTTGAACCATATGTCCTTAAATGCAAGTAAAACCAAGTGCATGTTTGTATGTGCCCGACAAAAAAGACAAAAGATGAAGTCAAAATTTCCACCATTGTTTATATCTGACCAAAAAATAGAAGAAGTCGACTCACATAAAATACTAGGAGTAATAATAGATAAAGATTTAACATGGACCGACCACATAACGTCAATGGGGAAACGTCTCTCAAACAAATTACTTCAATTAGCCAAGATTAAGAACTTCCTGGACACCCATTCTCGAAAGCTCTTTTTCTGTGCTCATATTCTATCAATCATTGATTATGCATCAACCCTATGGGATAACTGCAGTGAAACCAACTTGAAAATTATCCATCGAATGTATAAAAGAGCATTAAAATTAGTATTACTAAAATCAAGCACCCTAACAACAGAAGATTATAAACAACTTAATATGTTAACCTTCTACAACAGACTTTTGTTCAACAAGGCAGTATGCATGCATAATGTTACAAACGGATATGCTCCTAAAAAGATAAGAGATTCATTTACAACTAACACTTATAGACATAGTCATTTATTATCCTTTCCTAGACCAAGAAATAATCTTTATAAATCTAGTCTTTTGTACTCCGGTGGAAATGTATGGAACAAGCTACCAATCACTTTGAAAAACATAAAGAACAAAAATCAGTTTAAGAAAAATCTGAAAAAGCATCTCATGGATGGTTAGCAATCAATATTTTCTCAAATTCCTTTGAAATAACTTTTCAGTGATTTTACATGATGTATCCTTGTGTGTATGTTTATGCCTATGTACATGTCTGTTTATGCATGTGTATGCTTTGTAGACAATGTATTGATATTGTACATAACTTAACTCTCTTTCTCTCTCTCTCTCTCTCTCTCTCTCTCTCTCTCTCTCTTCTCTCTCTCTCTCTCTCTCTCTCTTCTCTCTTTCTCTCTTGTTATTTCCTTGATATGATAATTATAACAGGCTTGAATTCTTTTTTGTACTCCTTCTCCCTCCACCCCCACGCCTCCATCCTACCCCCTCCCTCCTCCTATTTCCTCTCCCCTCCTCATCCCCTCAGATTTCACCCCACCACCTCCCTCACCCTTTTCCGCTGGTTTTCACTCTTTGTATTTCTTCGTTTTCATTATTTTATTATTCAAGTTTCTTTGTTTTGTTATGATGGCTTGATGTAAAAAAGCAGTTTCTCTGCTTATTCAATGTTCCATCTGGAAATAAAATTTTGACTTTGACTTTGACTTTGACACGCACATAAACACACGCAAACACACATAAACACACACACACACACACACACACACACACACACACACACACACACACACACACACACACACACACACACACCACTCACGCACACACGCACACGCACACACACACACACAACACACACACACACACACACACACACACACGCACACACACCGTCACGGGAGTTGGGAGTGGGTCGGTGTTTCTCTGCTAGAGTTAGGTTAAAATTTCACCTCCACCCTCTCTATTACTAGTTATGGAAGGAGCAACTTTCCGGAACAAGTCATCGAAAGAAATTTTCATTTTTTCTCGGGACTGTTAAACTACTCAATAGTGGTTCAGGGATAAGTTGTCGTAGGCTTGAACTGTTAGAAGTACTTGTAGCTCCGAGAAACAGAATTATAGAGAAGTTGAAACATCCAATAACTGAATGTTTAGCAAAGAACTGACACAAGTAAAGTGCACTTTCACACATCAACTTTACTTGTTTATACAAGAGTGAAATATTCAAATCAATTTCACACAGTGAGTTCAGGCTGAGTTTTGGTTCTCACTGTTTCATCACTAAGAGTGGGAAAGTTCTGGATGAGTTGAGTTGGAGTCCACTTGGAATATCAGAACTTATCTGATGTTGGAGAGGATTGTTGATCTCTCTCTTATTGCTGGAGACTGATCCACTTCTATGTAGGGCTGCTGCTCATGTGATGGGCTGCAGTGTTTGTTCACTGCCAGGCATGCCCAAGGTAAATACGAACCCAGGTTTCTAGAACAAAAAGAACCTGGTCTGTAGTTAAGTAGCTGAGGGTCTGGCTTGTTAAGTTCTCACACCTGCCCTCTGGCTTTTAGTAAATGAATGAGATCTCAGCCAACAAAGGATTAGAATAGCATAAAAATATCTACCATAATTATCAATCTCCACTGTTCTTTAGATTTTGAGTGGAGTTTAACAAAGGGTAGGAGACAATAATATAATGCTAAACAATTTTAGTCGAATAACTTCATTTTTTCTTATGAATCAAATTGCAGTAACTTGGAATACACTTAGCCCAAGTACACATGTGGTGTAGACTTAGAGTCACACACGACAAACCATTCCAATAATCACCAGTATTCATAAATCAACTTAAGAGTATTTACCTAGTGCAGGCATACTGCTTTTCTGATTAGAATTAATCATTCCGTTATCATCTTAACAGATAGAATTGCATACTGGTAAACGCCAGATTGTACACAAAGAATGGTGGTCAGATTATTATCAAAGAATCTTAACCAAGCATAGTAATAGCTTTTACCAGGTGGGGGCAATTCTTTGTGTGCGTGTGTGTGCGATTTGCAAATGATACTGGCGGCCTTGCAGGAAATGAAGACGAGTTGATGAGCTTGGTGGAACATCTTGACAAAGCAGCTTCCACATGCGGCATGGAGATCAGCCAAGGCCAAGCTCATGGCCAACAGTACCAAAGGCATTATGGCAGAGATCAAGGTCAGCGGAACAACCTTGGAAACCGTGAAGGTCTTCACATAGCTAGGATCCATCATATCTGATGAAGGCTCAAAGCCTGAGATTGTGGCAAGGATTGCACAAACAGCAGCTGTCGTGGCAAGACAAAACTATATGGAGAGACAAAAACCTCAGTCTTCGCTCCACGATCCACCTAATGCGCTCTCTTGCCCTCTCAGTTTTTCTGTATGCATTTGAAACTTGGACACTCACAGCAGGGTTACAAAGAAGAATTCTGGCAACTGAAATGAGATGGTACAGGAAGATCTTGGGCATCCATTACACAGACCACGTGACAAATGAAGAAGTCCATAGAATAATTCAACAAGCAATTGGACCCCATGAAGACCTACTCACAGTCATCAAGAAGCGGAAAATGAAGTCGTATGGACATGTGTCCCGTTCAGCAGGCCTTGCAAAGACAGTCCTGCAAGGAACAGTCAGAGGAAGCTGCAATAGAGGAAGACAAAAGGAAGAGGTGGGATGACAATATCCGAGATAGGACTGGAATGAGCCTGGCAGAATCTCACTGAGTGGTGGAGGACAGGGACGGATGGAGGAGGCCAGATCATCAGGGGTGCCCCAACGACAACAGACGATGTCAAGGGATAGGTAAGTGTGAGGCAAACAAACTAATACAACAAAATACTCATTCAAGATGTCACCAAGTATTGGCATAAAGGTATACTGTTAAACAACATGGCATACATACAATCAATGCATGGTCTCAAAATTAAGAAACATAGTTTCAACTTACATTACTCCTGGGTGATCAGTGAATCCTAGACAAGGAGATTCAGAGTAGGTGAGATAACCATGCACTCTCTCTGGTTTACCCCTGTTGTCTCTGTGGCTACGCTGTATTGTATCTACAGCTGGTCTGTGGAGGCAGTGAATGGGAGGGATGGATTGGATGAGTTTTACGTCCTCAGAGCATAAGCTTTTAGTGACAAGTTTGTCACCACAGCAAGTTGTAGCATGGAGTCGATCATCTCAGCAAGATTTTGTAGGCTGGCAGGTTTGGTCGAGGTTCGTGTCTGTGGTCGTGCGGAGGGACCCATGATAGATGGAGGTTTGGTCGAGGTTCGTGTCTGTGGTCGGGCGAAGGGACCCATGATAGATGGAGGTTTGGTCAAGGTTCGTGTCTGTGGTGGTCGGGCGGAGGGACCCATGATAGATGGAGGTTTGGTCGAGGTTCGTGTCTGTGGTCGTGCGGAGGGACAGATGATAGATGGAGGTTTGGTCGAGGTTCGTGTCTGTGGTCGTGCGGAGGGACCCATGATAGATGCAGGTTTGGTCGAGGTTCGTGTCTGTGGTCGGGCGAAGGGACCCATGATAGATGCAGGTTTGGTCGAGGTTCGTGTCTGTGGTCGTGCGGAGGGACCCATGATAGATGCAGGTTTGGTCGAGGTTCGTGTCTGTGGTCGGGCGGAGGGCCTCATGATAGATGGTGGTTTGGTCGAGGTTCGTGTCTGTGGTCGTGCGGAGGGACCCATGATAGATGCAGGTTTGGTCGAGGTTCGTGTCTGTGGTCGGGCGGAGGGCCTCATGATAGATGGTGGTTTGGTCGAGGTTTGTGTCTGTGGTCGTGCGGAGGGACCCATGATAGATGCAGGTTTGGTCGAGGTTCGTGTCTGTGGTCGGGCGGAGGGCCTCATGATAGATGCAGGTTTGGTCAAGGTTCGTGTCTGCGGTCGGGAGGAGGGACCCGTGATAGATGGAGGTTTGGTCGAGGTTCGTGTCGCTGGTCGGGCGGAGGGACCCATGATAGATGGAGTCATCAGGCAGGAGCCTGGGTGAAGTTGATGATGAGTTGTTAGGACCATTGAGTGGTCATTTGCATGTTGTTGTTCAGCGATGGTCGATGTTGTTGTTGTTGTTGTCATCATCATGACAGTTCCTCTAACGCCGTCATCACATCTTCATGCTGAGTGGCGACTGTCATGTGCCAAGTGAGGCCGACTCAGGAGATGTACGGGACACAAGTCACCAAGCCAGATCCATGTCCACTCTGTGCCCATGGTGGACACTCCCACCCTCCCCACCACCAAAGGGAGGGCCTTGCTGGTCGTGCGTGCTACTGGGTAAGTCGCAAACACACACACCACCGCCGCCATGGACACTTCAGCCTTCATCACTCCATCACACTACACAGATGCCTTTGAGATCTATCATCACTGCCTAAAGTACATAGCCTGCAGGAGCACCCATACTGCACCCATGCTGCACTCATGCTGCTCCAATGCTGCTCCTATGCTGCTTCGTTTCCTAAAGAAAATGGTTGGCAAAACATTTGCCCCCAACAGAGCTAAGCCCACTTCTTGGTGAAGAACAATAAATGAAACACCAGTTTCGTTGCGACACTGACGCGATTTTCGTGCCTCGGGTTTATGCCATGGCTTTAACATTAAACCCGAAAGACTCGCCTTGGCTTAAGGCTGTGTCAGACCAATTGACATAGGCTAGAACACCAAGGCTACATCAAGATGTTGTTATGCTCTGCATAGTTATGAGGGGATTGTCTTCAGTCATGACAAGCTCCTAGCATAAAACTACCAGTCTCCAAAATCCCTCGAAGTCAGAGTGTGGCTGACCACCTGGCGGGGTAACCAAAAACGGTCACACACATAATGTTCTCATCCCTTGCTGATGAACTTGTACCATAGTGTTCAAGTACTTCGGCTGTTCGGATGATCCCTGGAGGCTTTAAGCCAGGGTACGACGACGACGACAACAACAACAACAACAACAACAACAGCAACAATAAACCCGACAGACGAATGTTCGTGCAAATTTCGCCTCTTGATTTTTCGCATCGCTTTCGCTTCGCTATCGTGTGTATGGAACTGTGGCTTTACATGGGTATTCCAGGGTCTCACTCCCTGAGTTGTATATGATGACTAAGTCCGTATGGCTTGGCTGTTGGTGGACGTCATCCCCACCTAAAGGTCATAGTTCACCGCGCTCCAGTGACGTGACCTTCCTTCCCACCGACGGGTTTGGCTTTCAACAAGAGACAGTTAACTCCAGAGCCAGCTGCGGTACCCCTCTCTCTAGTAGATAGGTCAACAAGGGGCACATAGGAATTAAAAAAATACCCACACCCCCAATAACAGCCACCTCCCACCTCTCCCCCCTCCCCCTCCCACTACCTCCAATAAAGTCCCAACATGATCCGCATATCGACGAAACCAGAATATGGGGTGCCAACGTTCATGGCGGGGTTTCAAAAAAAAGAAAAAGAAGAAAGATATAGTCTCGTACATAGATGTGTCGACAGAGGTGAGAGCGTGACAATGCTCTTACCTCCTCCTACCGGTCAGAGGCCATTACTAGTGAGTGTGTGTGTGTGTGTGTGTGTGTGTGTGTGTGTGTGTGTGTGTGTGTGTGTGTGTGTGTGTGTGTGTGTGTGTGTGTGTGTGTGTGTGGGAGAGAGAGAGAGAGAGAGAGAGGAGAGAGAGAGAGAGAGAGAGAGAGAGATCCTTCTTCTTCTTCTTCTTCTTCTCCTCCTCCTCCTCCTCCTCCTCCATCGTATCCACGAAGTTGAGCGTGTGATGCCCCTTAATAAAGAACAGTTCACCAGACCCCTCTACTCCTGTCGGCAAAGCCTGGGTCTCAGCAAGTAGTTTGCCTGTACAGTCCCGGGCAAGTACTTTGCCTGTACAGTCCTGGGTCTCTGTAAGTAGTTTGCCTGCACAGTCCCTTGGTCTCTGTAAGTAGTTTGCCTGTACAGTCCTGGGCAAGTACTTTGCTGTACAGTCCCTGGGTCTCTGCAGTAGTTTGCCTGTACAGTCCAGGGTCTCTGTAAGTAGTTTGCTGTACAGTCCCTGGGTCTCTGCAAGTAGTTTGCCTGTACAGTCCTGGGTCTCTGTTATGTAGATTGCCTGTACAGTCCCTGGGTCTCTGCAAGTAGTTTGCCTGTACAGTCCCTGGGTCTCTGTATGTAGTTTGCCTGCACAGTCCCTTGGTCTCTGTAAGTAGTTTGCCTGTACAGTCCCTGGGCAAGTACTTTGCCTGTGCAGTCCTGGGTCTCTGTAAGTAGTTTGCCTGTACAGTCCCTGGGTCTCTGTATGTAGTTTGCCTGTACAGTCCCTGGGTCTCTGTAAGTAGTTTGCCTGTACAGTCCCTGGGTCTCTGTAAGTAGTTTGCCTGTACAGTCCCTCGGTCTCTGTAAGTAGTTTGCCTGCACAGTCCCTGGGTCTCTGTAAGTGGTTTTGCCTGTACAGTGCCTGGGTTCTGCAAGTAGTTTGCCTGTACACACTATATTTTCTACTTTCACAAGAAAAGGTAGCTTGTTTTGCTCTTTCATGATTTTCTTTTGCTTCTTAGGTGGCA
>JAFLJL010016692.1:15000-40554 GCA_018398815.1 Conus ventricosus
AAATGCCTCCTCCTCCCTCTTATTTTACCCTTTCATAACCCCCCCCCCCCCCCCCCACTCTCTGTCTGTCTGTCTGTCTGTCTGTCTGTTTCTCTCTCTCTCTCTCTCTCTCTCTCTCTCTCTCTCTCTCTCTCTCTCTCTCTCTCTCTCTCTCTCTCTCCGTCACACACACACACACACACACACACACACACACACACACACACACACACACACACACACACACACCACACACACACACACACACACCCCACACACACACTCACACACACACACACACACACTCTCTCTCTCTCTCTTATCTTTCTTATTCTCTCTCTCTCTCTCTCTCTCTCTCACTCTCTCTCTCTTCCTCTATCTTTTTCTTACCCTCTTTCTCCATCCACCCCCTTCTTTTCGTGTTCCTTTTCTTTCTGTCTTTGTTCTTCGCTGTTCTGTCTGTCATCTGTTGGGCTTCTGTTTGTCAATTTTTCCTCCCTCCCCACCCACCTCTCTTTTTTTCTATCTCTTCTTTTAGTTTTCTCTCTCTTTCTTACTTCATACTCTCTCTCTCTCTCTCATTCTACCCCTCTCTTTTCCCCTCCTTTCGCTTTTTGTCTCGTTTATTCTCTCTCTCTCTGTCGTTTGTCGTCATATGTGGCTGTCTTCCTTTCTCTCTCCTCTCTCTCTTCCTTTCTCTCTCTCTCTCTCTCGACTCTTTCCGTCTCTCCCTCTCCCACTCTCTCTCTTTCTCTCTCTCATTTCTCTTCTCTCTCTCTCTTTCTCTCTCTCTCTCTCTCTTTCTCGGGACTTGAGCGGGTGTTAATCGTAAAGGCACGCGTCGAGTTGCTCTGACAATTAGTTGGAAATTTTAATTAAGCACGGAGTGACTTTGGTCTTCAGAAGTCGAGGATAGACTTTGTGAGTGCAATGCCATCAGGACTGTGGAATTCGGGCGACATGTGGCTGTTTTTTTGCCAGTGTTCCACATTTATGTTGTGAAACGGGCAAGACAGAAGTCAGCGATGCATGTCGCCATGTTGAGACGAAGCTGCAGTGCGACGGTGCTGTGTTAGGACTGCTCCTGCTCCTAGTTGTTCTGGGGCAGTTTACTTCTTCGATGTGGTGACGTGGAGAGCATACCAGGTCCTATCCCTCCCAGTCAGAGACACCAGGCAGACCCGATGACAGCGCCAGTGGAGGAGCACGCCAGCAGCAGGCAGATGGAGAAATGCCATCCTCACGACGGAAAGATCCTCGTGTTTGACTCATGGGCAAGCTGAACACATGGAGGGTAAAATTCCGACGCGAAGCTCGATGATGTCAGACGTGATATGCACGCCCTTCGTGCGGATTACGCTGCATGATGACAGGAGGATGCTGGAAGGGATACGGGAGGTGGTCACCAGTCTGCGGCAGCAGAACCAAGACTTGACCGGAGAAGATGGAGGAGCTTGAGAAGAAAACGACGACCTTGAGGGAGATCCCAGCGGAACAACCTATCTTCCTATGGCTATCACGTCGGGAAACGAGGACTTCTAGGAGTGTGAAAATGTTGGTTGAAGGACCTTCTTTACAGGATAAGTTTGACTTGTCCCAGGATGTGGGAATTTGATAGGGTTACACCGATTGAACAATAGGCGGCTCTCCTGTGCATTGCGCGGTGTGTTTTTTACAGCAGAAGATGGATATCATCAAAGCTAAACGCAAATACGAGGAACCAACATTTTCATTTGGAGAGGACTTTTCGACAAAGAGTGCGAGACCTAAGAAGGATATTAACTTCCTCACTAGAAAGCCTGGATGTGAAGGTAAACGGCTTGCTTACGATAGTTTTTAATGACTCTCATCGATGTGCAAGCGATAACCATAGGTGATGGACAATGGGACATGTGGAAATCAAGATGGACTCGGCCGGTCACAAATTAACTCTATGTACGATGTCCAAACTGTTAAGGATTCAACGTGAGCGGACAACGGTTGTTTCTTACAAGGCTGTGACGTGAAACGGAGGCCGTAGATCGTTTCGTTTAGAGGAAAACTCAGTGTCGTCAGTGCCGGTTGAAAATGTTCAGTAACCAGATGGTGAGGTGTTCTTCTGAACATACAGTCATTTTATTCCTTGTCGTTGGAAATGATAGATATGTCACTCTGACACTTGTAAGCGGAAATAAAACTTTTTTCGTTTTCTTAACTGGATGTGAATGGTTACTTTCTAAAATACTCGCTTGATAACGATTTCATTTCTTACGTGTCTGGTTTTGATTTCATCTGTTTTGTTGAGACATTTGTTGAAGTATTTTCAGTGCCTGTGTTCTTGGGTACACAGTTTATTGTACACGTGCTTTAAAGTATTACGGCACGTGAGGAAAGCGTTACAGGTGGGCTGGTGTGGTCTTGTGAAGACTGCGATCTGACCTATTTTACGCAGTGGATGTTGTGGTCTGATTCGTTCGTGCTTTTCTATTGACAAATCTTTGCCTTGGCACCTTTAAACATGATCATTGCTTGTTTGTGCATATATACATCCTGAAGGCCGCCATTACTATTTCTCATCGTGTAATAAAGAAAAATGGAGTTCTTTGTTAGAAGAATTTTTGATTTGTGACTGTTTACTTTTTGTTAAAATGAAGTTGATGTGATTGTTGTGCGGGGATTTGAATAGTAGAGTTTTAATCTCACTTGTGACTTGAGGATAACATGATACATACAATGATACGTTAAAAGTGGACCCCGGTGTCGGTTTCGAAATTAGAAGATGTTGTCCAGAATAATTTTGGTAAAACTGCTATTTAACATGTGTACTGCTTTCCAACCTGTTGTATTTAAATGGGCGTGTGTATGGGGGGACCTTCAAGGTCGATACACATATATATCGGATGGGAAAGCAGTGTCAATGATATTTTTTGCTGTCCTATGATGAGTTTTCTTTGATTTGTGGTGGTTGAGAGATGTGTGATGTAGAAGGGGGGAATCGATCTGACCATTGCCTTTAGAAACTTAAGATCACTTCCCCATGTCATAACGATGAATCCTCACAGGTCAACAACAGGCGCTTACAATTGAAAAATTGTCTGGAGCGAGTCTGAATGATTTTGGTTAAAAATGACATTTTTTTCCGATGAATGCAAGTGCGCATGCAAGAAGCGTACGACTGGTTGATTAGTACTTTGAAGAAGCATTAAAACCGTGTTTAATTGTTGTATATAAAGAGGCAGCGCGAAAGGCTGAAGAAAGATACAGGTGTGTATTGGAAAAATGTCAAAGAAGACGACTGCGTTTGTTATGGAATGCAGACTTAACAAAAGACAATGCTCGTAACTTATTGAACAGATTTCGACGTTCTCTGTTCAGAAACCGTTCTTGTGCGGACTATTGCCAAAGCTAGGAGAGTATACAAACATCTTTTCACCCAGCCAAAGGAAAAAACAATTTAATGAAGCTTTATTGACAAAAGTAGTTAATTCTGTGAATAATCAAAAAGATTTTTGGGCGAATGCGTTCAAAAATTTCGAAAAAAAGAAAACACCTGTAAACAATATAAGTCTAGAAACATGGTTTAAATCATGTCAGGGATCTGCCTTGAAGGAAAATGCTAGCTCTCAAAATGATATGGGAAACGAAAATTAACTAAAAAAAAAAATTTTTTCGACTGGAACCGATTTATGACGACAACAATCTAAATCGTCCCATTTCCAAAGAAGAAGTTCTAATTGCTCTAGAAAGAACAAACCTCGCAAGCGCAGGACCAGACGGATTGAGGTGAACTAATAAAAACTGCTTGTCAGTCAAACTTGTTCTAGATTTTTAGTTTAAAATCTTTAACTCCTTGTTTGATCAAGGGGTATTTTCCCAGATGTTGGTCCGAGTCTATGTTAGCCCATTGTAAAAAAAAAAGGAGATGCAAAAACTCCAATAATTATAGAGGAATTTCGTTGTTGTAATATCTGGCAGTAAATGTACAGTGCTATTATAAAACAGGGATTGCAGGAGTGGGTGGAAGAAAATAATTTTTTCGGAGAATATCAAGCGGGTTAAGAAAAATTATTCTACTTGACCACATGTTACATGATGGCATTTGTACAAATACTCAGTTGTGTATAAATCGTTAAATTGTATTGTTGCATTCATTGATTTTGAGAAGGCGTTTGATTCAGTAAACAGAACTTTTGCTGTGGCTATCCCTGCTTAAAAAATGGTATTCATGGGAACTTTATAATGTGTTTAAAGTATGTTTTATAGTGTAAAGGCAAGAGTGCGATCTGTGATGCTTTAACAGGACTATATAAAACTGTACCTCTGGATTGTGTGAAAACAGGGGTGATCTGTAGCCCTCTTCTGTTATCTTTATTCATTCAATGGATTAACACCAGGAAGTTATACGTTGTGGAATGTGAAGGGCACGGAGCACTTTTATAAATGATGTTTGGAGATTTTCATTTCTTCTTTGGCTGCGATGTAGCCTTGGTATCAGAAACTGTAATTGGGCTAACAAAACCCAGTTAAATACTTTACAAAGAGTAGCTGCTTCATTAGAATTAAAAGTTTATATGGCAAAAAAGCAATAGATTTGCTTTTTAGAAGGAGTGGATATCTTGCAGGCGAGAGAGATGGACATATAATTGGTTTATAATGCCTGTTGTACATGTATATAAATACTTAGGTAATATTTCTCAACGCGCTTGAGCTTTGTCTTTTTTCGCTGCAAGGATTTAGCAAGTAGTCCAAAACTGTGTTGCTGTGCATACTAAAGAATTTTCGTGCTAAATATGACTCCCTTACTTTGTTTTTGAAGTTATTTGATGCAAGTTAACCTATGGTGCAGGTATGGAGCTGAAAGTATGGGGCTTGATGCTGTTGCTATGTTACATTGTGAGAAGATCCTTCTTTTTGCTCTGAAAAATTTCCTTGGAGTATCATTACAAACAACCAAATGATTTGCTATATGGTTGAAACAGCTAGATTTCAATATTTTTTAATTCCGCGTTTTAATGTGTTCGATACTGGCTTGAATTATTCAGATGCAGGATTACAGATTACCATACAAAGCAAATCGAATGATGTTACACTTAGATGGACAGAGGAAAAAAAAAAGAACTGGGTTGACTAATGTGAGAATGAAATTGTGTGATATGGTTTCGGATTTGTAATGATGAACCAAGGTGTCGGTGGGTGATGTGGATGTTTTTATCAAGGGTATCGAGACAGACTGGTTGGATTGAGTGGCAAAACTGGAATTCTCATGTCAGAACAGTGACAGATTTGAATATACAGAAATATAACCTTTTACGATGTATACCTGTCTACTGTCAATGAAATAGACACATATAAAACGAATTATGAACTAAGTTAGATTTGGTGTTTCTGATCTTATTTACTATTATTTCCGTTATAGGGCCAGTGTCTACCCAGAAATCTGATATGTCCCTATGTCAAATTACGAAGAGGATGAAGTTCATTTTGTATTGGTTTGTCAGTATTAAAGATCTTAGAGACAATTCATCCACAAAAGTATTTCAATAATCCTTGCCTTTTCAAGTTAACCTGTCGATTGTCGTCATCGCCCAATGAAAACATGTTAAACTGCTAGCTATTTATTTATATAAAGCATTCAAGAAGCGAAGTGAGTATATAACGTAACGAATACCAATGTCTATTTTCGTCCTGAATTGACAGTGTATACCCCCATTCTAAGGGGCTATGGCCTATATGAATAAAAAATTTGTGTCTTGAGTCTTCTCCTCTCTTTTCTCTCTCTCTCTCTCTCTTCATCCCCCATCTGCCACCGCTATCACCATAGCATTCCTACTTCCCACCCCAACCCCTCCCCCACCCCACATCTCTCTTTTTTTTTTTTTTTTTTTTTTTTCTAGAGTGAATTGGGAGTTCAGGACCACTATTTATTCATTGTCCATATTGCTTTGCTGTGTACACTTCTGCTGTGGTCAAGATTGAAGCAGCTGTGGAAAGTAAAATTAATGTAAGTGCTTGTTTTCCTATTCTTATTTGGCTTTTTCCTCTCTCTCTTCTATCTTCTCTCTCTTCTCTTTCTTTTTCTCTCACTTTCTTATTTCTTTTCTGTTTCTCTCGCTCTTTTTCTTTCTCTCTTCTTTCTCTTTCTTTCTTCTCCCACTCCCTCTCCCTTTCTATTTCTCTGCTCTCTCTGTCCCTTTCTCCCCTCTCCCCCCCCCCCCTTCCTCTTTTGCTCCACTCTCTGTCTGACCCTTTTCCTCTTGTCTTACTCCCACTCACCTCTTCATGTCTCTTCTTCTTTGCCTCGGTCCTCACTCTTATTTGCTTAAACCTATCATTATTACATTTCTTCCGCATATTACATTTCCTTTTGAGACCCTCACTTCCCATGTATTTTAAGTTGGTAATAATGTTTTATGATATCATATTTTAAATTAGTAAGCGGATGGAATGGGGTTTCCACTACTCTACAATGGTATAGAATTTTTGGGAAATGCATACCATGTGTGCATATGTGTGTATGGATGCGTCTGTGGGCCTATGTGTGTATGTATATGTGTGTGTTTGTGTGTGTGTGTGTGGTGTGGTGTGTGTTGTGTGTGTATGTATGTATGCATATTATATTTATATATATGTATGTATATGATCCGTGTGTGTGTGTGTGTGTGTGTGTGTGTGTGTGTGTGTGTGTGTGTGTGTGTGTGTGTGTGTAGACATTGATACAGTAGGTAAAGTGATTTTATTTTACTTTGGGATTTGATGGTGTTTCTCTGAATGTGTTTTTTTCTGATATGCAGAAGATTCCTGATGAAGCCTTGAAAAAGGCGAAAAATTGAAAATAAACGAAGGGAAGATCACTTGAGGGGACGACTTCTTGTTTTATATTTAAATATATATTATATATATATATATATATAGATATAAATATATATATATATATATATATATTTATATATAGTATAATACTTGATGATGTATCACAGGACTACAGGAAAAATCTAGTTTGGATGAAAACCAGGATTTAACCCTGAAGGGACACGAGGCAGGACGCCAGAAGGAAGGCAATGCACCCCCCGAAGGAGGAAGGACAGCAGCAGGACAGACCTCCTGTCGGACATTCGTTCAGTCGGTCAGTTCAGATTTAACTCGGAATGATTTCAGTATGTGCGGACTTGAAGCTGGAGATCAATCTCTGAGCGGGCACGAGCTGGAGGTCAGATCGAGCCAATAGGGACAACGATTCCGCCAAGAATGGTACAGAAAGACTTTCTCATCCTAAAACACGAGCAAACGCAAAGGAGCAGAAGTTTGCCAGGGTGGTAAACACGATTGGGAAGTACAAACGACGACAGTTTGAACATACAGGCCAGGGTGCATCAGGGAGGCGTTTTTAAGAGGGTCAGGTCTGGTTGTGAATCACAATGCAGTGGCAGGCACACAAAGACGGCACCCTGTCGAATGTCAGAGTTTAGAGACAATTTAATGGCATATTCAGACCGGGCATCATTCTTCCTAGTGGGGTATATGGAAAGGGGCACAGGGTTGTAACAGAGTTGCTTTTTCCAACAGGACAATGCCGGATAAAAGCTATATAATAACAGCTCATTTGTGTCCGTCTGGTCAAAAAACGTGTTTTAGAACATCAGTTTTTAAATCATAACGTTCGGTGGGTTGTACACTAAAATGTATACGATCAAGATTTTGTTAACTGTTAACTACCCACGTTTTCATTTAACATTTACAGAAACTTTTATTTTAGAAGCTTTTGATTCAATGTAGTTTTGTTGTTTCAGATTATGATTTTTTTTTATTTCCAAAGCTCAAAATCTGTAAAGTAGGGATGATAGCCTGAGAGGAATTTGGGTTTGTCAGAAAAGTGTTTTTCTAATTTCATTTTCTCATATGCCAAGTTAAGAACGACGATGAGTTGTGCTTAAAATTATCAAGAGAATATTTGTTTGTCATTATGATATCATGATCATTTCAAATAATCATATTCGACTGTACGTTCAGTTACTGGAAAAACAAGTTGATGGATATGGTATGGAAGTACTTGATGAATTTTTATGTATTTTGAATGAGAAATTCGAGATTCCTATTCTGTTATTGTGGGGATTTAATGCTCGCACCGAAGATAGAAATGTTGATTACATGATGACATTTTTGAGCAGGACGGTCGGCCAGTGCTGAATCGACATAAATACTTTTCCAGAAAGGCTGATGATTTTAATATGGAAATGAATCTCTTTGCGCTCACTATTGAATTGTGCAAAATGGCAGACTGGTTTTTATTGTAAACGGTACCTCAAATGTGAATTGTGAATCTGGTTGTACTTTGGTGGCAGAAAAAGGGTCAAGCATGATAGATGATTGTTTGATGTCATGTAAATTTCCCTTTCATCTCTCAGGACATACGATTAATTGTGAAAGACTTGATTCGACTCAGATACCTACCGTACAACTAACATTGGTACACAACGGTCATGTAATGAGGTAACTATTGCAGAATGCTAATTGCCTTAAAGACAGTGTTTGAGAAAAACAGTGTGGAAGGTGGACAATGAAAAGAGATTTCTTAAAGACTATGCAAGTATAACTCTATTAAAGGATTGCAATGGAACAGCATGTATAGATGATCAGCAAATGGATTTGTTTACGCAATATCTGCTTTTAGAGCTGGTAAGTGTATGCAGGAAAACGTGTCTATAAGAAGCAATCTCAGAGATCTGAATGGTTTGATGAGGAGTGCAAAAAGGCTAAACAGGAATGTAAAAAGACGCTTACGTGTACTCCAAAAGTTCAAACGGATGGGGAAATGTAAAAGCCATAAGATAAAAATGATGTTGCAGACAAATTTAAGAAAATCCAAACAAAAATGTATATGTGAAGACATGATATTGTTTGTATTGCTGAAAGAAGAAAATTATAGGCCTACCGGCAAAGTACTAAAATGCAAAAAACGATGTTTCCGTGGTGTCCAGGGACGGGGGAGAAATCGTAATGGTATGCTTTAGTGCACTAAGTTGTGTATCATTAGTAGGTTTAACACCCAAGGTTATTCTGCACTCATACACGCATATGGCATTCATTTTGCACCACCAAACTTCACCTCTCTCTGGAAGGGTGTCACGCATTCGCTTCTCTGCTAAAAAGACAATGAGAAACACAAGATACAGTTTCTATGCTAATATATTTTCACTTGAAATATCCAATACGCAAATCAGCACATAAAAGATCTACTCCTAATCCCGGGTTCGTAGGTAGAAAGAAAACTCGTGGTGGTCGAGCGTGGCAGCAGAGAGTCCTCAGAAGAGACGCCCCCTTCAGCAAGTGTTTCGGCCTTATTCCTGACACTTAGGGGGGTTGGGCCCACGGTCTCATGACTCCAGATGCCCACTTCTGCTGCCCCTTTATCCCCATCTTGGGACGAGCCATGCTGGGATTCCGAACCCATTGACCCTCTGGACATGCTCATTTTCTACTAATGAATAGCGCTTTAACCACCTGAGCCACAGGGACACCTGATATTTGTAGGGAAATTAAGCCTATGAAGTTCATTTTGTTCCTCCTTGAACCAGAATCCAGCTTGAAAACCTCTCTGCCGGCTTTGCCATTGCTTTCAGGGCTCTGGTTTTTTCCTACCTGAACTGAGCTGTTTTCATGAGGTGTATGCAGATGTTCTACAAATCCCTAGCTCAATTTCTGCAGTGAGGACATTGACCTGATAAGCTTCTTCCTCAGGCTGTTTGCTGATCAGCATACTTTTCAGTCTTGTAGATTGAGCTGCCTCATTCTGTTCTCTTAATATATGGCCACCGTGAAGCTCGATCATGATCACTGTTTGGTGACTTCGTGGGACTACTATGCTGGGCTCATGCCACTCTTGCTGATGAGTCTCTGGGTGACTCTTTCCATTCTGGGGCAGGTCTGCAGTGCACTTCCAATCATCTGCCCCATCCAGCAGACTCTGCTGCCATGTTCGAGTGGCACTGTTTTGTTCTTGGCCATGATTTGCTGCCTCCTGCCGTGAAGAATGTTGCTGGGGTGCTTTTGGATGTCTGATTCTCCCTTTTGTGGTTGTTGGGTACTAGCCCGACTACTTGTAAATCTCTTTGAGCACTTGGTTGTGCCTCCATGTGTACTTCCTTGTCGAGCCAGGGCTACTTTACATGAGCTTAGAACATGCTCCACTGTTTGTTTTTCATGGCAGAGGGGCATGCAGGATCGTTGTTTTTCCCCCACTTCACCAGGTTTGCATTTGAGGGCTGATGGTCATATGCAGAATGAGAATGAAGCTGATCCTGAGAGGGGCCATGTGCCAAATGTCATTCCAAAGTTAGACTTCTATGGAGTGCAAACTCCACGTTGTTCCATTGCCCTTGCTTGGCTCTGCTGGACTGCTTTTTGGAGACTTTTTTGTTCTTCTTCTTTTCTCATCTCCTGAATTCATCATGTCTCTTTTGGCTTTTCCTTTGCCTTTGACCACCATTCAGTTTTGTGTCACCCCCAGTTCCTTGTTCTGTTGGTCTGTGTGTGTCTGTTATTTCTCTGATCTTGAGACTTTCTTTTGCAGAACCATCGCCTCTTGAAACTTCCATTTTCTGCCTGTCTTCAGCTGGGGCTTGATTGTTCTACACCTTGTCTCTGAGTCCTCAGCATGCTTTGTAAGTCTGATCTTTCCTGTTTGTATTCCTCAGGATGGATTTCAGTGGTAGTTTGAGCTTTTGCTTGGCGAGACAGTACAGCGCGATGTCAGTCAGAGTCAGACAGGGTGGGACACCAAGCCATTTCTTGTGAACTTGTGATTTTGGCTTCCATTGCTCCACTCTGTGCTGGTGAAGATGTCGTATATCATCAGAGGCCATATGAGCTTTGGTATCAGGCATGAACTGCAGACACCAGACCTGTATTTGCCTGGGAGCCCACACTGGTCACTGGTTCAAGCTTCTTCCGCCATTGCTTGGTTTCTTTTGCTCTTTTGTGTGTCTTTCAGGTTAATCATCATACCATTTCCAAGGCTCTTGACTGGTTCTTCTGTGACGGTTGGAATGGCTGCGTTGGAAACACTGAAGACCACAGATTCGGCACTTTTCCTTTCCTCAGTGAGAGACTCCGTTGATTTCTTTTGGCTTGGAAATCATTCTGATGAGGCAACTATGTCGTCCAGCCTCTCCAGCACATGACGTTTCTGTTTCTCTGTGATGAAATCACTGAGTGCATCCATGAAGGCTTGAGAGGAGGCATCTTGTATCCATCCCAAGGTCTGTTTGTCTCGCGTGTTTTGGTGATGCTTTCAAGATGAGTTCCATGCCAGCAAGAACAGTATCGGGGAATTGCACAGCCCCATTGCAATGCCACTTCCCAAGAGGATTCCAATCAGTTGTGTACTCCTTGGTAGAGTGAAACCGATTGAGAAGCCATTGAAGTACTTCTTGAGCATGTCGCGGCTGTTCTTTGGCACTTGGATAATCTAAGAGCCAACTGTATCATCTCATGGGGCACAGATCCATATGCGTTTGCCAGATTCCAGCCACACTACGTCAGGTCTCTTCTTTTTGTTTTTGCTTTTTGGATTGCGTCCCCAGATCATTGTGGCGTTTTCTACACAGCAGCCACGCCTGGGATGCCACCTTTCTGGACTGACACATCAAGTACTTGTTTTCCATAGGTAACTTGGTCAGCTTGCTGCCTGACAGAGAAGAAGATTTTCCATTCGACGTTCATTGTGATATTGGCCTGAACTGGCTGATGTCACTTGAGTTTTGCTTCTTTGGGATGTTACACACCATCTGCCATCATCCACTGGCCGTGAGCTTCTGGTTTCTCAAGACGATCGCAGCAGCCTGTGGAGCCACTCCAGACACTTGGGACATTTCTTGTAAAGTGGTATGGTATTCCGTTTGGCCTGGTGGATGATTTGCTCGGGCTTTGTCGACCACCTCTTGATATCGCAATGTTGGAGGCTTGCCATTGAATGTTCTCAGTGTTGGTTGGCCACACAGGACTGATTTCGAGTGGTGCTTTGCTCTGTGAGTCAGAGTATGTTTTCCTCGATGCTGCCTCAAAAACTCCGTTGTCCTCACTTAGGGTCCCAGATTTTGGCTGCTCAAAACAGTTTGTTCTGGCAACTGGAAGGGGTCTCTGAAGAAGCGCTCTGTTTTTCTTCTTTTTGCTCTTCCTCTTGCTCGCAGATTCCGCTTTGCTGAGGGCGCTGTGTTTTTTCTTTCAGGTTTTCCCACAGTTTTCCAAGCTTGTTTTTCAGCTAGGCAGTGCGGTCTTCATTTTGCTTCTTGAGGTTGTTCTTTTGGACTCAGATATTGTCCATCTTTTTTGGGTCTGGATTTCTTTTGGAGGTGTTTTCTCTTTGGGTAGTTTTACTCCAAGCTGTCTCTACATGTGGCATACACATGTCCCTTATGTGGCGGGATAGTTTGTGTTCCAGGGTGCTTTCCTATCAGCGCATCGAGTCTTTGGACGTTTTTGCAGCTGTTTCTCCCAATCTTCAGTTTCGTTTGATCGTGCAGGTGAGTTTCAGGGCCTGGCATCGAGGGCCTGTGCAAATTCCTCATCCGAACCAACAGCGTGAATGTCCTTGGCACTGTGGTTTAATCTTGCCTTGTCTCCGGACGTTTATCTGCTGATGCACAGTGCGCTGCTGCTCATTCAGATGAGTCTTCACACATCCCATTCTTTGTCCTGTGGATCTTCATGCCAAGGGTGGTAGCGAAACGCTTTCCACAGAACATGGATATTCCATTTGGTCCTGTTCATAGTCCGTTTTTTGGGATTTGCAGTCGTGATTGGTTTTGAGCAACCGATGGATTCATCATTCTCTCCCCCTTTCGTGTGAATCCTGGGAGATCATTTCCTTTTATTTTTAGTAGCCACATGTTTAAGGCAAAGTGGGGAGCCAGCCCACAAGGAGCCCTTTGGTTCTGCGTCTTTTCCCAGGTGTCTCCGGTCTTTCCGGACGTCTCAAGGCTATTCCGGAAGTCAATGTTTTACCCATGCATTCAGTAGAAGAAACCGTGGTGAGCGTGGCAGCAAGAGAGTCCCTCAGAAGAGAAGCCCTTCAAGCAGTGTTTCGGCCCTTATCTCTGACACTCTAGGGGGTTGGGCACACACCGGTTCATGAATCAGATGTCCCTCTGCTGCCCTTTTTTTCCCATCTTGGGACGAGCAATGGCTGGGATTCGAACCCATGACTTGGACATGCTCATTTTCTACTTAATACTTCGCGCTTTAACCACTGAGCCACAGGGACACCTGATATTTGTTAGGGAAATTACGCCTTATGAAGTTCACTTTTGTTCATCTTGACCAGATCCAGCTTGAACACTTCCTCTGCGCTTTGCCATTGCTTTCAGGGCTCTGTTTTTTCCTTCCCTGAACTGAGAAGCTGTTTCATGTGGCTGTATGCAGGACGTCTCCTACAAATCCCCTAGCTCCAATTACTGCAGTGAGGACTTTTGACCTGATAGCCTTCTCTCCTCGGGCTGTTATAATGAAATTGCTTCTTACCTGGCCAGGTTTCCCACACACACCAACACCCCACACACAACACACACACACACACACAACACTTTTGACCACACCACACTTCTCGAACAAGTCACTTCAAGTCTTCTTCAGCACTGGGTGATGGTGATGCCCTTGGTTGACTGGCACCAGGTTTCAGGACTGGATCTTTGTGGTCGTCTCTGGGAACTCGACGTAGAAATCTTCTTCGTTGTCTCTTTCACCCACCTCTGGGCTTGAAACTCACTCTTTTCTTTTTCAGCTTGTCTTTTACCCTAAGACTTTGCTGTCACGTCTCTCTCCCAGACCACGTTTCTTTCATCCCTTCTCTGCCCTGCTCACTCTTCTCTCCTCTCTCTGTTCTGTCCTTCTCTCTTTCGTGGTGTGCTCCTCCTCCCTCTGTGATGTTGTTCTCCCTCAGTTCATATAGGAAAGGACACGAAGGATTTCCCGTTGGGCCATGCCTTTGTCCATGTTGCTTCTCAGCCACGTTCTTCACAAGTATACTCAATTCCCCTACAGCACATTCTTCCGCACATCAACACTCCTGCTCTTCAAGGTCTGTTTACAAAGCAACTTCAGCTGACAGTATTTAGCACCCACTCGATGCTCCGAGGTCCTAGTGGTTAAATGTTTCCTCCATTTCGCTATTGGGTAGGTTCGAACTCAGGAGGGTCCTCACTACCTTAGGTGCCATCTATCACGTGACAATTAATTAACTCCTTGACACTGTTTGACATTTTGCGCAAGGTGAGGGTGTATTGCTAATCGGCCCATTACCTATGTCTTGACCACGCACGGCATTCTCTTCCTCTACAGTGCTTAAGGCCCTTTGTGAGAGGTTTCGCTCCCTTGACACGTTGGCATACGACTGAAACATTGCGTGTTAACTTTAAAAATTCAGCTCAGTTCTGGAACCGTCTCAAATGTTTGGGATTGAGGAATAAAACGAGAATGAGTGATAAAATAACAACACAGGACTTGTTTGAACATTTAAAAAAAAAAATTCTTTAAAGGTAGGTTGTACAGAGAATCCAACTGATCCCCCAATAAATACAAAAGAGGGACAGGAGCATCCTCTGAATCGGGTCATTACGTACCACGAAATGGAAAAAAGCACTGAAGAAAGTTAAATAAGGAAAAGCAAGTGGCACAGATGGTATTATTGGAGAAATGCTGAACACAGCGGGTCAAACTGTTGTTAACTTTCTCACAGTGTTATTTAACAACATTTTTGATAGTGGTGTGTATCCACATGAATGGTCGAAAGCCATTGTAGTGCCCATTTTCAAAAACGGGAATATAGATGACCCTGATAATTATAGTAGTGTATCGTTGATTCATGTCACTTGTAAATGCTTTGCTTCAATTCTGAACAAGAGACTGTATTCCTGTTTGGAGGAAAATAATATAATTGTCGAAAATCAAGCTGGTTTTGGAAACAATTATTCAACAGTTGATCAGATATTCAATTTATACTCTATTGTCCAGAGATGTTTCTGTTTAAAAGGTCAAAAACTTTATGTTGCCCTTGTAGATTTCAGAAAAAACATTTGATTCAGTTCACCACAACAAATTGCTACAAGCTTTGTATATGAAGGGATACAGGAGACATTTTTTATGTTGCCTGAAGTCCATGTATGATTCTCATATTTCATGTGTATCATGCACTGGGGATTTTTCAGATTTTTTTTTTGTGACTGCCCGGTTGGTGTAATCGAGGATATGGGTTAAGTCCAACACTGTTTTCACTTTTCATCAACCAACTGGCCAACCATATCAATGAAACAGGGGTCCTTGCAGTGCAACTGCTTCCTACGTTTATTGAGATCTTCATTTTGCTCTTTGTTGATGATGTAGCTCTAATTTCTACTACACCAGGTGGTCTACAAGCACAACTAAACTCATTGAAAACATGTTGTTGTAGGTTAACATTAGATGTTAACAAATCTAAGACTAAAGTCATGGTGTTCAGGAAAGGAGGCTATTTAGGCAGACGAGAAAAATGGTATTATGATGGTGAAGAAATCGAGACAGTCAACAGCTATTGTCACCTGGGTTTCACATTTACTACCATGCTTAGTATGAATCTTGGAATAGAACATAATACAAGGGCAAGAAAGCACTTTATCGTTTTTGCCGTGCGTTGTAACAATTGACAAGAAATCTCTTGGGAAGTCTTCTTTAAAAAAAAAGTTTAATTCCAAAATCCAGCCTATTTTATTGTACGCAGCGGAAAATATAGGATCTGGAACGTTTAGAACACATTGAGAAAATACACTTATTAGCCTGCGAAAGATTTCTTGTCGTTCCACTTAAAAAACACGTAATAAACTTGTATATTCAGAATTAAGTAGGCATCCCTTATACATAAATCCGTGCATGAAAGCATTGAAATATGGCTTAGATTATCAGACATGGCCTGAATAGATTACCTAAACAGGCTCATCTTAAGCAAGTAAACCTTGATGATCAGGGCATAGGATGCTGGACAACAGGGATCTGAGAAGTTCCAAGCATCACCGGATTTAATCATGTTTGGCTACGGCAAGGAGTGGATGACGTAAGAGTGCTTTTACCAATTTCCAAACAAAGGCTAGTTGACATGATGTTCAAGCATGGTCGGCATCAATTAGGGATAAAAACATATATGTCTTGTACAGATCTTTGCAGCGTAGTTCGGAATGTCATTACTTTGAGTTTCTGGACATCTTTTGCCTTAGAGTGGCTTTGACACAGACAAGACTTGGGGTACTCCCTATAAGAAACAATACCGAAAGATTTTGTGAAAATCCCGTCGCAAGATTTTGCCCATGTTGTGTAAAATGCGGATAAGGATGAAAAACATCGTAATATGTAAGTCCTTTGTGTACGGATTTAAGAGACAGGTTTCTTGGTCTCTATTTTAATGTTCTGTTAGAAATTCTTTTGAATGGTGTAGATAAACAATTATCTCGTGCAGTGGCAAAATACATATTTCACTCACTTAAGCGTGGACAAGAAACGGTTAACTGCCTTTAAAATACATAGTGGTCTTCAGTTAGACATCAGTCAGTCAGTCAGTCAGTCCCCTGACCGCTGGGGTCGCTGGGAGGACGTGATAGGCAGCCGCCGTTTCTCTCCAGGCTCTTTTGTTTGTTGCTGTCGTGAGGAGATCTGGCATGGTCATTTTGGTCCAGTCCTTTATATTTTCGGACCAACTCTGTCTCTGCCGTCCTCGTCTGTGCCCTCCTCGTCTGATGAGCTGTAGAAGCGTGGTGTGCTTTCTTCTTCCAAGTCAGAACGCTTATCATCGGATTTATGATGAGTTTGTTGATCAAGATAGTTATGTTGAATGAGTGAGATCAATATCGGAGCTAAGGCTATTTACTTTGAAAGTATATGTGTATATCGGAAGGTGTGATGTGTATGTACATGCTGTTGTTTTCCCGGCATATACCCACTCCCTTCCCCACCCACGTCCCCAATATTTTCCACTACCATTATGCAAGATGCCTATGGCCTCTCATTCGCATTCTCTTCTCTCTCTCTCTCTCTCTCTCTCTCTCTCTCTCTCTCTCTCTCACTCTCTCTCTCTCTCTCACGCACGCACGCGCGCGCGCGCGCACACACACACACACGCACGCCACACACACACACACACACACACACACACACGCACGCACACACACACACACACACACACACACACACACACACACACACACACACACACACACACACATAGCTGTGCGCGTCAGGTGCGGCGGGGGCGGGGAGGCGTGGACTAAACAGGTGTGAGAGATCTGGGGGAGGGACCGTACAGATCTCATTTCACACCAAACCGTCTGAGTAAAGATCCCCTCCCAGGGTAAAGATCCCCTCCCAGGGTAAAGATCCCCCTCCAGGGTAAAGATCCCCTCCCAGGGAGGAGGGGACGGAGAAAGGAGGGGATGGGCGAGGGAGGGGGGGGGGGGCATGGGAACGATAGGAGTGAGTAACCTCGCCCTCCCCACCCCTTCCTTCCTTGATCGCCGGGGCAACCCACTCCCACTCCCACCCCTCTCCCCCTCTCTCTCCTCCAGCCCACCCCCAGTCTATCATGTACTTGATCGTTATCCATACACTCCTCTCCCCCTGCCCCCCTACCCGACCTCTCGCCTTAAACGGTCAGGGGAGGGGAAGGGGGTTTCAGTTTCAGTTTTCAGCTTAGCCGATCACATGACATGGCTCAAGAGAGCTGTCAGCACGTAGTTTAAAAACAGAAAGTCTTGACGAAAAAAAAAGAAGAAAAAAAGCAATGAATACAATAACGCTATTGTTACGGATGGTGTGCGGTGCGTGTTTTGTTGTCTGACTCTCGCTCTCAAAAGTTTGGATGCGTGTAATAATTATTCTCTATACACACCCCCACCATACGTACATGGATAGCCAGGCAACACACGAGTTAGATTTCTTTTCTTTGTAATTATGCTGCCTGAACCATCAAATCATACATTCATGTGAATTGGTACAAATTAATACATGTCACTACACAGCATATAGATCAAGATATCATCAATACATAGGAACTTTAATCATCAGATATCATATTACATATCGTGATATCACTCACAGATCTCGCCGGCGCCGTCCACAGTGTCTCACATATATATAATCAACGTATTCAGTTCCACAGTATCCAAGCCACAGTCTACAGCATTAAAATAAGACGAAGAAGGATAACCAAGGTCCCCACACGGTAAACACAGCCGTTCACAAAACACAAGCGATGAAGAAGAAACAGGGTCTCAACACAGCAAGCACAATATATTACGTCGAACTATCAGAAGAAGAACCGCAAATTTACAAGGCACAACATTCCACAGAAGAAGAACCGTAGATTCATAAAGCACAGCAATCCACAGATGAAGAACTGAAGATTCATAAAGCACAGTAAACCATAGAAGAAGAACCGCAGATTCATAAAAACACAGCAATCCACAGATGAAGAACCGCAGATTCATAAAGCACAGTAAACCATAGAAGAACCGCAGATTCACAAAGTACAGCAATCAATATTGAATCCCCGGAGAACACAATTTCACCAAAGTCCCATGGAACACAATAAACTTCGATTCGACGTACCGTTGATCTAAAACAAATATTAACTTCTCCGTGTATTCACACTACAATGTTCACATCAATAAATTCAGCCCACCGACACACATGCGGTGGTACAATTAGAGCACATAAATATTCTTATAGGAGTTTTAAGTCACTCTCGGCGACACAGCATTCACAACAATTTTATAACAAATACATTTCCTGCTTCATATTCCGCTGGTACCGTCATCAAAAGTATCCCACATACACAGTGAACATCGATGCACTAGGCCTACTGACTTGAAAGTCAGCCTCTCCACATAGTAACACTACGGAGAAAAAAACGATGATTAAACAAATAAATAAGGCTGGACACCAAATCCTCGGCCGTTAGTTCTTGCTCCCTTCTCTTGTCTCATATTATTATTTTCGTCATGTAGTTACCTATGTCATTTTAAGTTGACGTCATAATTGACGCTGACGTCACAGCTATGTACAAGGTAGGTCCAGCGATGTCTTGTACATGCTAACTAAACTACTGCCATCTTTAAGGCTGATACGGCAAGACTAAGTTGCGGATGCCAACCATTCGACTTGATTTTTTTATCCTCAGGAGGAAAAAAAAGGTGCTCCCCTCCTCCAAAAATGATGAATAAATAAAATTTCAAATAAAATAAAATAAACAAAATGAAATAAATAAAAACTTTTTTTTAATCATGATGAGGATGCTACCACAAAAGTAAACAGCCACATGGCTGTTGTGGGGGTGGGGGTGGGGGGTGGGTGGGGGCTACCGGACAGTGTGGAATGGTCAGCCAGTGTCCAGGCTGATGGAAGCACCGCTAATGCCCCGAACAGCCTGCTACAGCCAAGAAAACCAGCCGGCAGGTAGGCTGTAAATCGTCACCAGAGACAGACAACACAGCACTGACTGTCCGGGGGGGGGGGGGGGGGGGGGGGGAAGACATGAGAGGGGTCATAAAAGCTCCAAGACACAGGTGACCATGCTTGACAGAGGGTTAGGATGGAGGGTCAGGGGGAGGGGAGAGGATGGGGGACTAAGAGATGGAGAGTTGTGTCGGGGGGGGGGGGGGGGGGGGGAGGGGGGGGAGGTTGAGGAGTGGAAACGGGAAGGGCTGCGGCGGGGAGGGTAGAAGGTAGGATGGGGTGGGGGTGGGGTTGCTTGGGTGAGGTGCGTTTTGTTGTTGTGCGCCTTTCGTTGACTGTGTGAAAAGGACGTTGTGGACAGTGGGCTCGGACTGGTGGGGAGGAATGAGAGAGAGAGAGAGAGAGAGAAGAGAGAGTGAGAGAGAGAGGAGAGAGTGAGGAGAGAGAGAGAGAGAGAGAGAGAGAGACTCAAGACTCAAGACTCAAAACTTTATTACTCAAGGATAGAGATTTTAGGCAGTGCCTATTCTTCAATCTGTCCTTGCTATTCTACAACATTCAACTAAAAACACTGCACATATTAATAATGGTAGAAACAATGAAGAATATAGCAACATTATAATAATAACAATAAAAATAGTAATAGGAATAAAAATGATAAAAACAAACAAAAAAAAAAAAAATTCCAAAAACCAAAATTCCCAAAAAACAAATCAGGACTACGTGCGCGCTTACATCACGAAACACCCCCACACATGCACGCACGCACGCGTACACCCACACCCACAAACCACACACCCACCCACCCACCCACAAAAACATACATACACATTTTCATCACTAATATAGAGGAAAACCAAAAAGTTGGGGGTTGAGACATGATCAAAAGAAAATTTTTAAATTTTTCAAGTAAATTTTTTATGTATTGCTGATTTGAAGGAGGGGCAGTGATTGAGGGGGTTTGGCAGATGGAGGAAGAGATTTCCACAACAAAAGGAAACCAAAAAAAATGAAAAAAAAAAAATTTTAAACAAATAAAATGCACACGGGAAAAATGAAATTTTATTTGAATCAATGCGGGGGCCATTTGGAAAAAATCCAAGAAAATTTTGGCGCCATGTTTGCAGGACTTAAACATTATACTCCCTTTTATAACTTTGGGCTCTGCGGGGTACATCTTTTTTTTTTTGCGAATTTCCCTGGTTGAAAAAACTTTGGGGAAGAATCAGCTTAATTTCCCCGTCTATGCATAGATTTTGATCTTTTTTATGTTTTTCCCCCGGGAAACCACCCCCCAAAAACAGGGGACGCATATTAGGTAAAAGGCAAGGGGCTTCAAAAAAAAATTTTCCGGATGGGGTTAACAAATAACTTTTTTTATTGGGGCAAAAACAAATTGCGACCCAACTTTTTTTGCAAACGGGTTTTAATAGGGTTTTTCCTTTAAAATTATCAAAAAATAATCACGCCTAAAAAAGGGTGTTCTTTAACCGTTCGATAAAGGGTTTCACCTTTTTTGGGCCCAAAAAAAAAATGCTGTCTTTGATGTTTCTGTCTGGGATGCTGGGACCAAACATTTTTTTTTGGTCCGTTTAAAAGGACCATTGGGTTTGGGTTGCCCCATTCTAACACATCATTTAACTTTGTTGTAACGATTTTTTGTACAGACATGTTTTTTGTATCACTCCCGGGAAAGAACGGTCGTCCGAACAGATCACAGAAACACCCTTTGAGATTTCAGGGTGGGTTTCTTTTAAAAAAATACAGAAGAGAAGGGGCCCCAAGGACAGAGCCCGGGGGAAACCCCCCACAAGCTCACTATTCCTTCAGGGGAAAAGAAATTTTTTTAAAGAAAACACGCGGGGCCCCTGTTTTCAAGATATGACTAAAAGAAGGGACTACGGGGCCGGTTTTTAAACATATGAAAGTTTTTTTTGTTTAATAATTTTTTGTGGTCACAAGATCAAAAGGGTTTTTTTAAAATCGAGAAAAAATTCCAGGAGTTTTCTTTTCGTTTTATGGCTATAAACCCCTGTATCGCAGAGGCGTGTTAAAAGGGCCCGGGGCATGAGGGGATTTCGACGAAAGCCTACTGAAATGGGGAAAAAAAGTTTGTGATGTTTCCATAATTTTGTTAGGGGTTTTGAATATGCATCTCCAAAAGGTTTTGTACAAAGGAAAAAAAGAGATAATTTGGGCTAAAATTTTTTAAACATGAATCCTTTATTTGGGGAAGGGGAAAGACTTAAGCTGCCTTTAGACCACATGGGGAAAACTTTTTGAACAATACACAAATTAAAACAAACTAAAAGGGGACCCAAAAATTTGGTAGAGCAAGCTTGATATAAAAAGCATTTTAAGTTTTTCTTGACCCAATTTCTTTTTATTTTTTTAAATTTTTTAAATTAAAAGGGAAACCAAACCTTTTTTGTTAAAAGCAAGCAAGGGGGATGCTAAATAATTTTCTATTTTTCAATCGTTCTTGGCAAAACGATTGGAGAACACTGAGTTTCATATCGATTAAAGAATTGACATGCAGCGGTTTTTACTGATTTAGTTTACCTGAAGGAAAGGGTTTTTGAAAAATGTTTGCAGACCACATATTTCCCTTTTTTTGATTTCCCTTTTTCGCCTTTTTCCCCCTTTTTTCATTTAAAAGCACGCCATAAAAAAAAGCTGTATCCCTGTTTGGGGTTATCATTTCCTAAAATGCCAATTTTTATTTTCTAACTAATCTGATACTCGTTTCCTGCTTTTTATATCTTCTACTTTTTTTCGGTTTTAAATGCATCCCTTAATTTTCCCTTTCTATAAAAAAAATTTTTTTTCAGGGCCCTGGGAAACACTCTGTGTTTTACCCTTTTTTTTCAAGTGGGGGAAAGTTTAAACAACGATTGGGAAAAAAGAATTATACCAGGTAAATTTTACCTTCATTTGGGTCTGGGGAATTGATACACGGGAAAAGGAGCTAAGCTTAAATCGGGGGAAAAATTCATCCCTTTCTGAAATTTTTTTTGCAGCGATATTGAATGGTTTTTTGGGCCCCCCATTTTTGTTTCTTTGGAAGTTTTTCAAACCCAAATACAAAAAAATGAACCGTGTCGCTGATTTTCTTTTTTTTTGCCCCCTGGGCATATTGGGGTACCAGGGTTGGTTTTTTCGTGTAGATATATCCCAGCAATTAG
This sequence comes from Conus ventricosus, assembly GCA_018398815.1. Classification (NCBI taxonomy): domain Eukaryota; kingdom Metazoa; phylum Mollusca; class Gastropoda; order Neogastropoda; family Conidae; genus Conus; species Conus ventricosus. The sequence continues at coordinate 37,608 of JAFLJL010016692.1, forward strand.
AAAAATGGGCTTTGCGATTTTAATTGGGTTATGAATAAACTGATCAACCTAAAAGTGTGGTGGTGGGTTTCCCCGGCAGCTGCCGTTTTTAACAAACAATGTTAAAATCAAACCAAAAGAATGACATTTTGGGTAGCTCTTTTAAACAACACCATCAAGTATACAAAGGTTTTTTCATACCAAAGGAAAATGGCAGCGGGGTTCCCCGTACACATACCAACTAGAAGAGGGGCTTATTGGAGGGGTTTTACCCACCACATACATTCATTTTTATCAGGGTCAAGGTCCGCCGCCTTTTTGTACAGGGGCGATGCTTTGATGAAAAAAAAGAAACACCCGAAGGTGCGGGGGGGGACCCAGAAAGCACGTTTTTCGCCCCGCCTTTAAAGCAGTCCTGTACCACCCTTTGAGGCCTTCCCCTGGTTTACGATGGGACAGGCACGACAGACAAATCCATTTTAAAATATCAAGGGGCATAAAATGCCCTGAACAAGGGGGGAAATTAAAAACTACCCGGGCACTCCCTAACACCTTTAAAATAGCAACCCCATGGGGGTACCCGCCCGAAATTTTAAGACGCAAAAGCCCCCCGGGGAAAAAAAAACCACCCCCCAGCTGCCGACAACCCCACAACCCAACCACCCCTGGCCCCCGGACAGAAAGAAGACAGGCCACTCCCCAAAACACCCGCTTTCGCCATACGGACTTATTGGGCCCCCAAAAGAATCCCCAAAATTGTAGGGCTTTTCCCCCTGTTTAAAAGGGCTTTTTCCCCTTTGGCAGTGGGGCTTTTTCCCACCGTCAAATGGCCTTTCTCCAGGCAGGCCCCAGTTTTTGGGGAAAGAAGAAAAAAAACAAAACCCCCAAAGGCGGGGGACCCAAGAAGCACTGTCTTCCCTGCCCAAGAGCATCCTGTACCACCCTTTGGGGGCCTGCGCTTTTGTTGAAAGATGGGGACAGGCCGCCCCCGGGCACCCAATTTAAAATTTTCAAGGGCAAACCTTCTCCTGAACAGGAGGTAAATTAGACTACAGGGTGAGCTCAAACACCTTAAAATACATCCCCCCTGGGGTTTACCAGCCCGTAAAATTTTTACTGCAGAGCCCAAACCGGGGGGAAAAAAACCACCCTCCACGCCCAGCACCAAAACCCCCCAAAAAACCCCAACCCCCCCCCGCCCAACCAAGTCCCCTTTTTTAAACCAAAAGTGATGTGCATCGCGTCGGAAAAAAATTTGTTAGTTATGGATAAAGGGTGTAACATTAAACGGGGGGTCCCAAGGGGGAGTTTCACTAAGAAACCCAAACAGAGAAAAAGGGGATTCGTTTTGAAGAAAACAAACATCATGAAACCCTTATTTGGCAGATGATAAACATTTAGGTGACCAATGCGTAATCCAGTATCATTATTAATTACATTACAATAGTCCATTGTATTAATTCTAGAGCAAAGTCCTGAGCAATAAAACAAAATAGATATACTGTTACAACAACAATTAAAAATATAAAATCAGCAATTATAAAATATCCAAGAACACACAAAATCCAGAAAGCAGGGCAATGAAGTTCAGTCCAAAGGACAATTCAAGTATGTGTACTGATGTGATGATTATAGGAGACGACGATTTTGCACGTTAACTGTCGTTAAGATTTGTATAGTCAAGGAACACGACAAAAGCACATAAAAGAGAGGGAATATGGGGCGTTAAGCGTTAAGAGAGAGAGAGGTAGAGAGAGAGAGAGGGAGAGGGAGAGAGAGGGAGGGAGAGAGGGAGGGAGGGAGAGAGAGAGAGAGAGAGAGAGAGAGAGAGAGAGAGAGAGAGAGAGAGAGAGAGAGAGAGAGATTAAAGCTAACATGAAATTTCCAGTTGGCTGTAGGTAGTTTCCTACATTTCAATACAATCAAGTTATGAAAGCACAGTATTCAAAATTATAATTTATAAATCAACTTGAACTTTTAAAAAAATGTACGTACACGTTTTTCTGGAAGGCTTACAGTCAATACTTCTCTAAACGGCATATTAAACAGAGTGAAACGTATAGTGCTTTTTACAAAAAATGTTTTAAGGCCACGGAAAGAGTGCGCCCAAATGATGAACATTACTTCGACTGGCTGGTCTTCTACGGCTGACGTGGGTGAAAAGACATGCAAAAAGAGACAAACGGCGCTACTCTTGTCAAATCACTACATTGATGTGTACGTTTCGGCTCAGGATATCAAGAAACTATTCTGAATAATTGTAACAAATCACTATATCTAAGAATGTATACATTTTGGTTCAGGTTACATGAACACTTTTGAGAATATTTGTAACAACCACCACATCGACCGATTGCACATTTCTGCTCAGGTTACCTAGAAAGTATTGTGAATAATTGTAACAAGTCACTAGTTCTAAGATTTGACAGATGTATACATTTGGGCTCAGGTTAAATACAAACTTTTATGAATAATTGTAAACAGCCACCTCAACTAGAATTGGACCGATTTATACATTTCAACTCGGGTTATTTAGAAACTATTGTGAATAACTGTAACAAACCACTACATCTAGAAGTTGACCGATGTATACCGTTCAACTCAGGTTATCTAGAAACCATTGTGAACATGTGTAACAGTGATAGTCTGGGCTGATACCTTGTGTCATTTAAAAGTGTGTCTGAGATGGTGCAAATAAGAACACATGGGGGGGGGGGGGGGGGGGGGGGGGGGGGGTCTGAAAATCTCTATTACAACAACGAATTCTGACATACGAATATCCATAAAGTAATTTAAATGGATACAAATGGCAGAATAAAGGATGATGACGAAGTTGGTTGGTTGGTTGGTTGCTGGTGGGTGGGGGTGGGTGGTTACTGTGAAAACAAGCAGGATGGACGAGCTCAACTTACTTTCCTTCGGAATGACGGGGTATTTGGGGGGGGGGGGGGGGGGGGGGGAAAAAAGA
>JAFLJL010016692.1:41554-55341 GCA_018398815.1 Conus ventricosus
TAAAAAGGAAATTGTGCGTTGCTAAATAATGACTCCCTTACTTTGTTTTGAAGTTATTTGATGCCCAAGTTCAACCTATGGTGCAGTATGGAGCTGAAGTATGGCCTTGATGCTGCTGCTATCGTACATTGTGAGAAGATCCATCTTTTTGCTCTGAAAAAATTCCTTGGAGTATCATTACAAACACCAAATGATTTGGTATATGGTGAAACAGCTAGATTTCCAATATTTTTTAATTCCGCCGTTAAATGTGTTCGATACTGGCTTAGAATTATTCAGATGCAGATTACAGATTACCATACAAAGCATATCGAATGATGTTACACTTAGATGACAGAGGGAAAAAGAACTGGGTGACTAATGTGAGAATGAAAATTGTGTGAATATGGTTTCGGATTTGTATGGATGAACCAAGGTGTCGGTGATGTGGATGTTTTTATCAAGGTATTCCGAGAAAGACTGGTTGATTGCAGTTGGCAAAACTGGAATTCTCATGTACAGAACAGTGACAGATTTGAATTATACAGAACATATAACCATTTACGATGTTTTACCTGTCTACATGTCAATGAAAATAGACAAACATATAAAACGCATTATGACTAAGTTTAGATTTGGTGTTTCTGATCTATTTACTCATTATTTTCCGTTATAGACAGTCGTCTACCAGAAATCTGATATGTCCATTATGTCAAATTACGAAAGAGATGAAGTTCATTTTGTATTGGTTTGTCCAGTATTAAAGATCTTAGAGAACAATTCATCCCACAAAAGTATTTCAATAATCCTTGCCTTTCAAGTTAACCCTGTTAATGTCGTCATCGAATGAAAACACTGTTAAACAGCTAGCTATTTATTTTATAAAGCATTCAAGAAGCGAAGTGTGTATATAACGTAACGAATACCAATGTCTATTTCGACATGAATTACAGTGTATACCCCATTCTAAGGGGCTATGGCCTATATAATAAAACATTTGAGTCTTGAGTCTCTCTCTCTCTCTCTCTCTCTCTCTCTCTCTTCATCCCCCATCTGCACCGCTATCACCATAGCATTCCCCTACTTCCCACCCAACCCCCTCCCCCACCCCACCTCCTCTCTTTTTTTTTTTTTTTTTTTTTTTCTAGAGTGAATTGAGTTCAGGACCACTATTATTCATGTCCATATTTGCTTTGCCTGTGTACACTTCTGCCTGTGGTCAAGATTGTAAGCAGCTGAGGAAAAGTAAATAATGTAAGTGCTTGTTTTCCTCATTCTTATTTTGGCTTTTCCTCTCTCTCTCTCTCTCTCTCTCTCTCTTTCTTTTCTCTCTCTCTTCTTATTTCTTTTCTGTTTCTCTCGCTCTTTTTCTTTCTCTCATCTTTCTCTTTCTTTCTTCTCCCCACACCCTCTCCCTTTCTATTTCTCTGCTCTCTCTGTCCCTTTCTCCCCTCTCCCCCCCCCCCCCTTTCCTCTTTTGCTCACTCTCTGTCTGTCCCCCTTTTCCTCTGTCTTACTCCCACTCACTCTCTCATTGTCTCTTCTTCTTCTGCCTCGTCCTCACTCTTATTTGCTTAAACCTATCCATTATTACATTCTTTCCGCATATTACATTTCCTTTTGAGCCCCTCACTTCCCATGTATTTTAAGTTGGTAATAATGTTTTATGATATCATATTTTAAATTAGGTAAAGCGGATAGGAATGGGGTTTCACTACCTCTACAATGGTTAGAATTTTTGGAAATGCATACATGTGTGCATATGTGTGTATGGATGCGTATGTGGGCCTATGTGTGTATGTATATGTGTGTGTGTGTGTGTGTGTGTGTGTGTGTGTGGTGTGTGTGTGTGTATGTATGTATGCATATATATATAAATATATTAGTATGTATAGTATCCGTGTGTGTGTGTGTGTGTGTGTGTGTGGTGTGTGGTGTGTGTGTGTGTGTGTGTGTGTAGACATAGATACAAGTAGGTAAAGTGATTTTATCTTTACCTTTGGGATTCTGATGGTGTTTCTTGTGTGTTTTTTTCTGATAATGCAGAGATTCCTGATGAAGCCTTGAAAAAGGCGAAAATTTGAAAAATAAAGAAGGGAAGACACTTGAGTGGACGACTTCTTGTTTTATATAATATATATATATATATATATATATATATATATATATATATATATATAAATATATATATATATATATAATATATAATACTTGATGATGTATCACAGGACTACAGGAAAACATCTTGTTTGGATGAAAACCAGGATTTAACCCTGAAGGACAAGAGGCAGGACTGCCAGAAGAAGGCAATGCCACCCCAGAAGGAGGAAGCGAAGCAGCAGGACCAGACCTCCAGTCTGACATTCCGTCCAGTCGGTCAGTTCCAGATTTAACTCGGAATGATTTCAGTATGTGCGACTCTGAAGCTGGAGATCAATCTCTGCGGGACAGAGCTGGAGGTCAGATCGAGCCAGGGGACAACGATTCCGCCAAGAATGGTACAGAAAGACTTTCTCATCCTAAAACACGAGCAAACGCAAAGGAGCAGAAGTTAGCCAGGGTGGTAACACGATTGGGAAGTACCAAACGACGATCAGTTAACCAAGACAGCCAGGGTAGCATCAGGGAGGCGTTTAAGAGGGTCAGGTCTGGTTGTGAATCACAATGCAGTGGCAGGCACACAAAGACAGGCACCCTGTCCTGAATGTCAGTTAGAAGACAAATTTAATGGCAATCAGGCCGGGCATCATGCTGTCCTAGTGGGTATATGAAAGGGGCACAGGGTGTAACAGGTGCTTTTTCCAAACAGGACAAATGCCCGGAAAAAAGCTATTTACATAACAGCTCATTTGTGTCGTCTGGTCAAAACGTGTTTAGAACCATCAGCTTTTTAAATCATAACGTACGTGGGTTGTACATAAAAAGTTATACGATCAAGATTTTGTTAACTGTGTAACTACCCACGATTTCATTACATTTACAGAAACTTTTATTTTAGAAGATTTTGATTCAATGGTTTTGTTGTTTCAGATTATGATTTTTTTTTATTTCCAAAGCTCAAAATCTGTCAAAGTAGGGAAGATAGCCTGGAGGAATTTGGGTTTGTCAGAAAGTGTTTTTCTAAATTCATTTCTCATATGCAAGTTAAGAACGACGATGAAGTTGTGCTAAAAATATCAAGAGAACTATTTGGTTGTCATTATGATATCATGTTCATTTCAACATAATCATATTCGACTGTACGATTCCAGTTACTGGAAAAACAAGGTTGATGGATATGGTATGGAAGTACTTGATGAATTTATTATGTATTTGAATGAGAAATTCGAAGATTTTCCTATTCTGTTATGTGGGATTTAAATGCTCGCACCGAAGATAGAAATGTTGATTACATTGATGACATTTTTGAGCAGACGGTCGGCAGTGCTGCAATCGACATAAATACTTTTCCCAGAAAGTCTGATGATATGGAAATGAATCTCTTTGGGCCTCACCTAATTGAATTGTGCAAAATGGCAGACTGTTTTATTGTAAACGGTACCTCAAAATGGAATTGTGACTCTGGTTGTACTTTCGTGTCAGAAAAAGGGTCAAGCATGATAGACTATTGTTTGATGTCATGTAATTTCCCCTCTCATCTCTCAGACATACGATTAATTGTGAAAGACTTGATCGACTCAGATCACCTACCCGTACAACTAACATTGTACACAAAGGTCATGAATGAGGAAACTATGCAGAATGCTAATTGCCTTAAAGACAGTGTTTGAGAAAACAGTGTGGAATGTGGACAATGAAAAAGAGATTTCTTAAAGACTATGCAAGTATAACTCTATTAAAGGATGCAATGGAACAGATTGATAAGATGATCAGCAATGGATTTGTTTACGCAATATCTGCTTAGAGCTGGTAAGTGTATGCAGAAAAACAGTGTCTACTAAGAAGCAATCTCAGAGATCTGAATGGTTTGATGAGGAGTGCAAAAAGGCTAAACAGGAATGTAAAGACGCTTACGTGTACTCCAAAAGTTCAAACGGATGGGGAAATGTAAATGCCATAACGAAAAAAATTGATGTTGCAGACAAATTTAAGAAAATCCAACAAAAATGTATATGTGAAGACATGATATTGTTGTATGCTGAAAGCAGAAAATATAGGCCTACAGGAAAGTACTAAAATGCAAAAAAACGATGTTTCCGTGGTGTCCAGGACGGGGGAAATCGTAATGGTATTGCTTTAGTGCACTAAGTTGATGTATCATTATTTCAGGTTATAACACACCAAGGTTATCTCTGCACTCATACACGCAATATGCGGCATTCATGCACCCACCAAACATTCTTCTCTCTGGGAATGGGGGATGTCACGCATCGCTTTTGCTAACAAGACTGAGAAACAAGATCCAGTTTCTATGCTAATTATATTTTACATGAAAAATCCAATTACGCAAATTCAGCACATAAAAGATCATACTTCCCTAATCCCGGGTTAGTAGGTGAAAGAATCTCGCTGGAGAGGTGGCTGCAGAGAGTCCCAGAATGGGAGAAGCCCCCATCATGCAAGTGTTTCGGCCCTATCTTCCTGGACACTCATAGGGGGGTTGGGCCACACACGGGTTTGACCTCCAGCTGGCCCCTCTGCTGCCTTTTTTCCACATTTTGGGACGAGCATGGCTGGGATTCGAACCCATGACTCTGGACTTGCTCCATTTTTACTTAAGGACTCGCGTTTAACCACTGATGCCTCTGGGTCACCTGATATTTGTAGGGAAATTAAGGCCTTTTAGGAAGTTCACTTTTGATTCCTCCTTGAACCAGATTCCAGGTTGAACACCTCTCTGCCGGCTTATGCCATTGCTTTCAGGGCTCTGGGTTTTTTCCTTCCTGCAAACTGAGCTGTGCTGTTTGTCATGAGGCTGTATGCAGATGTTCCTACCAAATCCCTAGGCTCCATTTCTGGCATGTGAGGACTTTGACATGCTAGCCTTCTCTCCTCAGGCTCTGTTTGCAGATCAGCTTATTTTCAGTCTTGTTAGATTTGAGTGCCTCCTTTCTGTTCTCATATGGCACCGTGAGCTCGATCATGATCAGCGTTTGGTTGAATTAGAGTGGACTACTATGTCTGGTCTCATGCCCACTCTTGCTGGTATGATCTTGTGTGACGATTTCATTCTGGGAGGTCTGCTGTGCACTCCCAATCATCCGCCCATCAGCGAACTCTGCCTGCATTGTTTCGCTGTGGACTGTTGTTCTTGGCCATGATTTGCTGCATCCCTGGCCGTGGGAAGAATGTGCGGGTGCTTTTGGAGTCCTGATTCTCCCTTTTTGTGGTGTTGGTACTAGCCCAGATACTTGTACTATTCTCTTTGAGCACTTGTTGTGCCTCCTTGTGTACCTTCCTGATGCCAGGGCTACTTATTGGCTTTTTAGAACATGCTCCACTGTTTGTTTTTCATGGCAGAGGGGGCATGCAGGATCGTCTGTTTTCCGACCACTTCACCAGGTTTTGCATTTGAGGGCAGAAGGTCATAGGAGTATTGAGGGGAAATTGAAAGCTGATCCGGAGTGGGGCCATGTGCCAAATGTCATTCCTTGTTAGACTTCTTGGATGGCAAACTACCACGTTGTCCATTGCCCTTGCTTGCTCTGCTGGACTGCTTTTTGGAGTTTTTTTGGTCTTATTCTTTATATCTCCTGAATCATCATGTCCTCATTGTAGGCTTTTCATTTGGCCTTTGACCAGCCATTCAGTTTTGTCACCCCAGTCCTTGTCTGTGGGTATGTGTGTGTCCTGTTATTTTCTGATCTTGAGACTTTCTTTTGCAGAATCCATCGCTCTTGAACTTTCATTTTTGATGTCTTCAGACTGGGGCTTGATTGCTTCTACCACTTGTCTCCTGAGTCCTCCAGCATGCTTTGATGTCTGATCTTCCCTGCTTTGTATTCCTTCCAGGATGGATTTCAGTAGGTAGTTTGAGCTTTGCTTGGCGACAGTACAGCGCTGATGTCAGTCAGACAGGGTGGGACACCAAGCCATTTCCTTGTGAACTTGTTGTTTTTGGCTTCCATTGCCTCCACTGTGCTGGTGCTGATGTCGTATATCATCGAGGCCTATGAGCTTTGGTTCAGCATGAAATGCAGGACACCAGACCTTGTATTTGCCAGGGTGCCAACACTGGTCAATGGTCTCCAAGCCTTCTTCCGCCATCTGCTTGGTTTCTTTTGCTCTTTGTGTTGTCTTTCAGAGTTATCATCATACCATCTTCAAAGGCTCTTGATGGTTCTTCTGTGACTGTTGGAATGGCCTGATTGGCAACAATGAAAGGCACAGGATTCGGCCACTTTTCTTTCCTCAGTGAAGAGACTCCGTGATTTTTTGGCTTGAACTTCATTCTGGATGAGGCAACTATGTCGTCCAGCCTCTCCGCACATGACGTTTCTCGTCTTCTCTGGATGAAATCAAACTGTTAGTGTCATTCATTGAAGGCCCTTGAGAGGAGGCATCTTGTATCATCGCCAAGGTCTGTTTGTCTCGCGTTGTTTGTTGCTGCTTCAAGATGAGTTCATTGCCAGCACGAACAGTATCGGGGAAATTGCACAAGCCCATTGCATTGACACACTTCCAAGTTGATCCCATCAGTTGTGTACGCCTTGGTAGAGAACGCATTGAGAAGCCATTGAAGTACTTCTTGAGCATGTCGCGGGTGTTCTTTGGCACATGGTACATTCAAGAGCCAACTGTATCATATCTTGCGGGCACAGATCCATATGCGTTTGCCGCTCAAGCCACACTACGTCCTGGGTCTCTCTTTTCTGTTTTTTGCTTTTTGGATGGCGTCCCAGATCAATTGTGGCGTTTGCTACACTGGCCGCAAGCCTGGGTGCCACCTTTTGGACTGAATCATCCAAGTATTGTTTTCCAATCAGGTAACTTGGTTCAGCCTTGCTGCCATGACAGAGAAGACGAATTTTCCCTTCGCGTTCAGTTGTGTTATTGGCCTGAAATGGCTGATGTCACTTGTGTTTTGCTATTTGGGATGTACACACCATCTGCCATCATCCACTGGCCGCTGATCTTCTGTTTCTCCAAGCGATCGCAGCAGCCTGTGGAGCCACTTCCAGCACTTGGGACATTTCTTGTTAAAGCTGGTGAGGATTCCGGTTTGGCCGGGTGATGATTTGGCTCTGGCTTGTAGACCACTTCTTGATTTCCGCCAATGTTGGTGGCTTCTTGCCATTGGAACTGTTCTCAGGGTTTGGTTGGCCACACCAGACCTTGAATGTCGGTGGTGCTTTGCTCTGTGCCAAGCTCAGAGTATGTTTTCCTCAGATTGCTGCTCCATGAACTCCTTTGTCCACTTTAGGGTCCCACGATTTTGCCTGCCTTCTAAAGTGTTCTGGCAAACTGGAAGGGGTCTCTGAAAGAAGCGCTTTGGTGTCTTTTTCTTTTTTGCTCTTCCTCTAGCCGCAGATTCCGCTTTGCTGAGGGCGATGTGTTTTTCTTTAAGAGTTTTCCCACAGTTTTTCATGCCTTGTTTTTCAGCTGGCCAGTGCGGTCTTCATTTGCTTCTTGAGGTTGTTCTTTTGGACTCTGATCTTGTCAACTTTTTTGGCGGTCGTGGATTTCTTTGGAGGTTGGTTGTCTCTTGGGTAGTTTTACTCCATAGCGTCTCTTACATGTGATAACACAATGTCCCCTATGTGGCTAGTTGTGTTCAGGATGCTTTTCCCTATCAGTGCATCGAGTATTTGGACGATTTTTGCGTCAGTTTCTCCCATGCATCAGTTTTCGTTTGTCGTGGCCAGGTTTGAGTTTGAGGGGCGCCCTGGCATCGAGGGCCTGTGCAAATTCCTCATCCGAGCCAACGCGTGAATGTCCTTGGCAACTGTGGTTTAAATCCTGGCCGTGGTCTTACGAACGTCTTATCTGCTGATGCAGTGCGCTGCTGCTCATTCAGATGAGTCTTCACACATCCCTCTTCGTCCTGTGGATTTCATTGCCAGGGTGGTAGCGAAACGCTTTACCACAGAACATGGATATTCCATTTGGTCCATGTTCATAGTCCGTTTGGGATTTGCAGTCGGGATTGGTTGATCTACCGATGGATTCATCATTCTCTCCCCTTTCGGTGAATCCTGGGAGCATCTTTCCTTGTATATTTTGTAGTAGCCACATGTTTAAGGCAAGGTGGGGAGCCAGCCACAGACGCCTTGGTTCTGGTCTTTACCCTGTGTCCTCCGGTCTTTCCCGGGAAGTCCTCCAGGCTATTCCCGGGAAGTCACTGGTTTACCCTTGCATCAGTAGAAGAAACTCGTTGGAGAGCGTGGCCAGCAGAGAGTCTCAGGAAGAGAAGCCCCGTTCAAGCAGTGTTTCGGGCCTTATCTTGCTGACCACTCTAGGGGGGTTGGGCACACCCGGGTTCTGACTCCAGATGTCCCTCTGCTGCCCCTTTTTTTTCCCCCATCTTGGGGACGAGCCATGGCTGGGATTCGAACCATGACCTCTGGACATGCTCATTTTCTACTTAATGACTCGCGCTTAAACCACTGAAGCCACAGGGACACCTGATATTTGTAGGGAAGGGAAATTAAGCCTTATGAAGTTCACTTTTGTTCCTCCTTGTCCAGAATCCAGTACTTGAACACCTCCTCTGCCGCTTCTGCTGCATTGGCTTTTGGGCTCTGGTTTTTTCCATCCCTGTACTGGAGAGCTGTTTCATGAGCTGTATGCAGACGTTCCTACAAATCCCCTAGCTTCCATTTTATGCAGTGAGGGACTTTCGACCTGATAGCCTTCTCTCCTCGGGACTCTGGTATAATGAATGCTTCTTACCTGGCCAGGTTTCCACCACACACACACAACACAAACAAACACACACACACACACACACACACACTTTTGCACCACACCACACTTCTCGAACAAGGTCACTTCAAGTTTCTTCTGCATGGGTGATGGTGATGCCATTGGTTGACTGGCACCAGGTTTCAGGACTGGATTTTGTGGTCGTCTCTGGGAACTCGACGTTAGAAATCTTTTCGTTGTCTTCTTTTCCCCCACCTCTGGGCTTGAATACGCACTCTTTTCTTTTTCAGCTTGTATTTTACCTAAGACTTTGCTGTCACGTCTCTCTTCCAGACCACGTTTCTTCATCCTCTCTGCCCTGCTCACTTTCTCTCTCTCTCTGTTCTGTCCTTCTCTCTTTCGTGGTGTGTTTCCTCCTCCCTCTGTGATTAGTTGTTCTCCATCAGTTCATATAGGAAAAGGACACGAAGGATTTCCCGTTGGGCCCATGACCTTTGTCTCATGTTGCTTCTCTGCCACGTTCTTTCACATGTATATCAATTCCCCTTCAGTACATTCTTCCGCCACATCAACACTCTGCTCTTCAAGGTATGTTTACAAAGCAACTTCAGCGGACAGTATTTAGCACCCACTCGATTGCTCGAGGTCTAGTGGTTAAATGTTTTCCATTTCGCTATTGGGTGTTGGTTCTAACTCAGGGGGTCCTACTACCTTAGGTGCATCTATCACGTGACAATTAATTAACTCCTTGTCTGTTTGACATTTTGCGCTAGGTGAGGGTTTGTTTTTTGCTATCGGCCATTACTATGTCTTGGACCCCACGCAACGGCATTCTCTTCTCATCTACAGTGCTTTAGGCCCTTTGTGAGAGGTTTCGCTCCCTTGCAGTGGCATACGACTGAAAAATTGGCGTGTTAACTTTAAATATTCCGCTCAGTTCTGGGAACCGTCTAAATGGAGTTTAGGGATTGAGGTAAATGAAAACGAGAATGAGTGATAATATAACAACACAGGACTTGTTTGTTGAACATTTAAAAAAAAAATATTCTTTATTGGCTAGGGTTTGTACAGAGAAATCGACAACACTCATGTATCCCCCAATAAATACAAAAAAGAGGGGCCAGGAGATCCTCTGAATGGGTGTTAGTACCACGAAATGGAGAAAAAAAGCACTGAAAAGGAAAGTTAAATAAGGAAAAAAGCAAGTGGCCACAGATGGTTTTATTGGAGGAAATGCTGAACACGGGGTCAAACTGTTGTTAACTTTCTCACAGTGTTATTTAAACATTTTGGATAGTGTGTGTATCCACAATGAATGGTCGAAAGCCTTTGTTGTGCCCATTTTCATAAACGGGATATAGATGACCCTGAAAATTATAGTAGTGTATCGTTGTGGATTCATGTCATTGTAAATGCTTTGCTTCAATTATGAAAAAGAGACTGTATTCCTGTTTGGAGGAGGAAATAATATAATTGTCGATAATCAAGTGGTTTTGGAAACAATTATCAAATGTTGATAGATATTCCAATTTATACTCTATTGTCCAGAGATGGTTTCTGTTTAAAAGGCGGTCAAAAACTTTATGTTATGCCCTTGTAGAAATAGGAAAAAAAATTTGATTCAGTTCACCACAACAAATTGTACAAGCTTTTTGTAATATGAAGGGATACAGGCGACATTTTTTTATGTTTGCTGAAAGTCCATGTATGATTCTCTATTTCATGTGGATCATTGCACTGGGGTTTTTTCATGATTTTTTTTTTTTTGGTGAGACTGACCCCGGTTGGTGTAATCGAGGAGGGCGGGAGATTTGGGTTAATGTCAACACTGTTTTCACTTTTCATCAACCAACTGGCCAATCATATCAATGAAACAGGGGTCCTTGCAGTGCAACTGCTTTCCTACGTGTATTGAGATCTTCATTTTGCTTCTTTGTTGATTGATGTCAGCTCTAATTTCTACTACACCAGGTGGTCTACAAGCACAACTAACTCATTGAAAAAAAATGTTGTTTGTAGGTTAAACATTAGATGTTAACCAATCTAAGACTAAAGTCATGGTGTTCAGGAAAGGAGGCTTTTTAGGCAGACGAGAAAAATGGTATTATGATGGTGAAGGAATTCGAGACAGTCAACAGTATTGTCACCTGGGTTTCACATTATTTACTACCATGCTTAGTATGAATCTTGGAATAGAACATAATACAAGGGGAAGAAAGCACTTTATCGTTTTTGCCGTGCGTGTAACAATTGACAAGAAATCTCTTGGGAGTCTTCTTTTAAAAAAAAAGTTAATTTCCCAAAAACCAGCCTATTTTATTGTACGCAGCGGAAATATAGGATCTGGAACGTTTAGAACACATTGAGAAAATACACTTATTAGCTGCGAAAGATTTCTTGTCGTTCCACTTAAAACGTAATAAACTTTTATATTCAGAATTAAGTAGGCATCCCCTTTTACATAAATCCGTGCATGAAGCATTGAAATATTGGCTTAGATTATCAGACATGGGCCCGAATAGATTACCTAAACAGGCTCATCTTAAGCAAGTAAACCTTGATGATCAGGGCATAGGATGTGGACAACAGGGATCTGAGAAGTTCAAACATCACCGGATTTAATCATGTTTTGGCTACGGCAAGGAGTGGATGACGTAAGAGTGCTTTTACAATTTCCAAACAAAGGTAGTTGACATGATGTTCAAGCTGGTCGGCATAAATTAGGGATAAAACATATATGTCTTGTACAGATCTTTGCAGCGTAGTTTCGGAATGTCATTACTTTGAGTTTCTGGACATCTTTTGCCTTAGAGTGGTTTTGACACAGACAAGACTTGGGGTACCCCCTATAAGAAAAAATTCCGAAAGATTTTGTGAAAATCCCGTCGCAAGATTTTGCCCATGTTGTGTAAATGCGGATAAGGATGAAAAACATCGTATATATGTAAGTCCTTTGTGTACGGATTTAAGAGACAGGTTTCTTGGTCTCTATTTTAATGTTCTGTTAGAAATTCTTTTGAATGGTTGTAGAAAACAATTATCTCGTGCAGTGGCAAAATACATATTTCACTCACTTAAGCGTGGACAAGAAACGGTTAACTGCCTTTAAAATACATAGTGGTCTTCAGTTAGACATCAGTCAGTCAGTCAGTCAGTCCCTGACCGCTGGGGTCGCTGGGAGGACGTGATAGGCAGCCGCCGTTTCCCCTCCAGGTCTTTTGTTTTTTGCTGTCGTGAGGAGATCTGGCATGGTCATTTTGGTCCAGTCTTTTATTTTGGACCAACTCTGTCTCTGCCGTCCTGTCTGTGCCCTCCCCGTCTGATGAGCGTAGAAGGTGGTGTGCTTTCTTTTCCCAAATCAGAACGCTTATCATCGGATTTATGATGAGTTTGTTGATCAAGATTTGTTATGTTGAATGAGTGAGATCAAAATCGGAGCTAAGGCTATTACTTTTAAAGTATATGTGTATATCGGAAGTGTGATGTGTATGTAAATGCTGTTGTTTTCCCCGGGATATACCCACTCCCTTCCCACCCACGTCCCCAATATTTTCCACTACCATTATGCAAGATGCCTATGGCCTCTCATTCGCATTCTCTTTTCTCTCTCTCTCTCTCTCTCTCTCTCTCTCCTCTCTCTCTCTCTCTCTCTTCAGCACGCACGCCGCGCGCGCGCACCACCACAACCACGCACCACACCACCACACACACACACACACACGCACGCACAACACACACACACACACAACCCACAAACACACACCACACACACACACACACATAGTGTGCGCGTCAGGGGCGGCGGGGGCGGGAGGCGGGGACAAAAAACAGGTGTGAAAATTGGGGGAGGGACCGTAAGATCCATTTCACACAAACCGCGAGAAAAGATCCCCCCCCAGGGTAAAGATCCCCCCCCAGGGTAAAAATCCCCCCCCGGGTAAGACCCCCTCCCAGGGAGGAGGGGACGGGAAAGGAGGGGATGGGCGAGGGAGGGGGGGGGGGGCAGGGGAACGTGGGAGTGGAAAACCTCCCCCTCCCCCCCTTCCTTCCTGATCGGGGGGGCAACCCACCCCCACCCCCACCCCCTTCTCCCCCTTTTACCCAGTCTATCATCGTACGATCGTTATCCATACACCCCTCCCCCCTGCCCCCTCCGACCTCCTGCCTTTTAAAAGGTCAGGGGAGGGAAGGGGTTTCAGTTTCTTTTCAGTTTGCCCATCACCCTGACACTGGTCAAGAGAGTGTCAGCACGTAGTTTAAAAAAAGAAAGTCTTTACGAAAAAAAAGAAGAAAAAAGCAAAGAATAAAAAACGCTATTGTTACGGATGGTGTGCGGTGGTGTTTTGTTTCTGACTCTCGCTCTCAAAAAATTTGGATGCGGTAATAATTTTTTTCTCTATACAACCCCCCCTGTACTGGATAGCCCGCAACACCGGTTAGATTTCTTTTTTTTGTAATAGCTGCCTGAACCCTCAAAAACATACATTCATGTAATTGGTCAAAATTAAACATGTCACTACACAGTATAGTCAAGATATCACAAAAAAGGAAATTTAATATCAGAACATATTACATATCGGTATCACTCACAGATTCGCGGCGCCTCCACAGTGTCTCACTATTAAAAAAATTTAAAGTATTCGTTCCACAGTATCCCCCCACATCTACAGCATTAAATAAGACGAAAAAGGATAACCAAGGTCCCCCCACGGAAAAAACAGCCGTTTACAAAAAACAAGCGTGAAAAAGAAACAGGGTTTAAACGAAGACAATTATTACGTCGAACTATCAGAAGAAAAACCCCAATTTACAAAACAACATTACAGAAGAAGAACCGTAGATTCTAAAGCACAGCAAACCCGAGAAGAAATGAAAATTCTAAAGCACAGTAAACATAGAAAAAGAACCGAGATTCAAAAAACACAGCAACCCCAGATGAAAAACCCAGATTTTAAAGCACAGGGAAAAAAAAACCAATAAAAAAAGAAAAAGAACCCGGGCCC
>JAFLJL010016693.1:10000-12500 GCA_018398815.1 Conus ventricosus
TTGTGCATTGAACACGAGACTTCAGGGTTTGTAACACGTTTAATGGTTTTTTGTTTTTTTTTTTTCCAACCCCAAAAAATAACGGGGAAAAATGTACCCAATGTATACATACAAATGGAAATAGAAAAGTTTTACCAAAAGTTATTTGATTATCAAAGGGACTTCAAACAAGGTATAATTTAACAGAACAATGCATACAGGAACACAAAATGCCCCCTTTCTAGGCGGACGGAAATATTGTAAATCTATTTTTCTAGGGGCCAATAGATTGCCCCCACGCTCTCTATTCCACTGATCACATTTAGCTTGTTTTTTTTTATTGTCATTGTCTACTTTTACAATCGCCGAAACTTTGCTCCATGTTTATGTACATGATGAGTTTACTTTGTTTTCGTTGCTTTTGCTATTTTTTCCCTGTTTTTTTCGTGGCTTACAAAACTGCCATCTCTTAAATTGCATCGATTTTATTTTCCCGAATATGGACATATTCTTTTTTTATTCATTCACAACTATATTCCTTTTGATGCTTGGGAAAAAAAATGCACACACACACAACACACACAACACACACCCCACACACACACACCACACACACACACACACACACACACACACACACACAACGCACGCACCACCCGCACACACACACACACACACAACCCACACACCACCACACACCAACACACCACACACACCACCACACACCACACACTTACGTATCTCTCTCTCCTCTCTTCCTCCTCTCCTCCACATCACTCACTCTCGTGTTGTGTGGTGTGTGTTTGTGTGTGTGTGGTGTGTGTGTGGTGTGTGTGTGTGTGTGTGTGTGTGTGTAGTTTTGTTGTCTTCAATTTACGTCTTCCTGTGATATAGACGGTTGTGAGTGTGTGCTGTTGTGTGGTGTGTGGGGTGGGTGTGTGGGTGTGTGTGTGTTGTGTGTGTGTGGTGTGTGTCGGCGTGCGGTGTGTGTGTTGTTGTGGTGTGTTGTGTTGGGGTGTGTGTGTGGTGTTGTGGTTTTGTGTGTTTTGAGAGAAGAGAGGAGAGAGAGAAGGAGAGAGAGAGAGGAGAAGGAGAGAGAGAAGAGAAGAGAGAGAAAACACATACACACGCACGCACCACACAAACACCACACCACACACCACACACCACACACACACACACACACACCACACACACACACACCAGAAAAGAGAGAGAGAGAGAGAGAGAAGAGAGAGAGAGAAGAAGGGGGAGAAGAGAGAGAAGACAGACGACAACAGACAACAGACAGACAACGGACGGGGAGACAACAGACAGACAACAGACAGACAAAGACGAGAGACAGAAAAAGACAAAGAAGACAGAGAAAGACCGACGTGCGAGGGGGGATTGAGAGGGGGTAATGAAGAAGAAGAAGAAAAGAAAAGAAGAAAAAAAAGAAGAAAAAAGAAGAAGACGAAGACATGCAACGACACACAACAAAACTACGATTGCGACGACGAAGAAAAAGAAAAAAAGAAAGAAGAAAAGAAAAAAGAAAAGAAAGAAAAACAAAGAAAAAAGAAAGAAAAAAAACTCGGTAGAACTTTATCTTTCTTCATATGCTCTTTTTTTTTCCCTCCCCCCCCAACCCCCCCCCAACTCCACACCCCCTGTCCACACACAACCCTCCCCCCCTTCCCCCCCTCCCCCTCGTGCTTCTTTAACCTCTTCTGTGCTACTCTCCCTCCGTTTTACCACTCTCCTTTTGTCTAATTTACTGTCGGTTTCAGTATGTCTTCTTTTTTTTTTCTTTGTGTCTGAACATTTTTTTTATAATTCACTCTCTCTTGTTTTTTTTTCATTATATTTTTGTACGTTTCCTTGCTTGTTTTTTTCTGTCCTTTTTTTTTTGTTCCTTTGCTTGTTCGTTTTTTCCGTCCTTTTCTCCTCGTCTTTTTCCTTGATCTTCTTCCCTTTTTTCGTCCTTTTCTCCTCGTCTTTTTTCCTTGATCTTCTTCCCTTTTTTTCGTCCTTTTCTCCTCGTCTTTTTCCTTGATCTTCTTCCCTTTTTTCGTCCTTTTCTCCTCGTCTTTTTCCTTGATCTTCTTCCCTTTTTCGTCCTTTTCTCTTCGTCTTTTTCCTTGATCTTCTTCCCTTTTTTCGTCCTTTTCCTCCTCGTCTTTTTCCTTGATCTTCTTCCCTTTTTTCGTCCTTTTCTCCTCGTCTTTTTCCTTGATCTTCTTCCCTTTTTTCGTCCTTTTCTCCTCGTCTTTTTCCTTGATCTTCTTTCCCTTTTTTTCGTGATACATCTTGTGTCGAGAACTATCTGTTTGAATTTTTTTGTTTTTGTTGTTTTGTTCGGCAGCTTCGTTGGTTTCCTCCTCTGAACGCAACCTTGTTAATTCTGTCTCCGTGTCTGTCTGTCTGTCTGTCCTGTCTGTCTGTCTCTCATCAATTCTTTCTCCTCTTCTCTCCCTCCCTCCTTCCCTCCCTCCACCCCCCCCCCCCCCCCTCTCTCTCTCTCTCTCCATAAGACGTG